>CM036907.1:122162741-122212741 GCA_020800305.1 Porphyrio hochstetteri | reverse complement strand
TGGAGGAATGAGTGGGAAGACATATGATATGATGAGGCTGGACATCTGATATGGATGACACCCCTGCATACATGGACAATTGCCATCCACCATCAATTTGGAGGGCAACCTAGCGCAATGAGTTCTCGTCATGTGACACACTTTCAAGGAAGCAGGTGGCTTTAAAATCTGGAAGATAAGTACCACGTACACAGGCACACTCTTTGGCAGATACACCTAATGTAGTGCATATATATTGCCTTTTGTACTGTGCCTATAAATAGTATATACACATGCTTCCAGATCGCCTTCGTTGCTCCCCTCCTCCTCCACTCCCACTCATATGGCTGGCTAAGCTCAGTGCTGACAGACATTAAGTACTATCATCTGATCAGAAGAATAAAAGTCAGCAGACATGGATTCTCACTCCTCTAATTTTGTAGAGAATATCAATATCTTCATACTTAAACATTCCTGGAAGAGGTCGCATTTTCTCAGATTGATCTCCAAAATGTCTGGCCACAAGAGATGGTGTCACTAGCTCTAATTTCTGAGACCTGCTCATGTAAATAGACATTCTGCAGAAACTATCCCAGAATAAATCCCTGTACTATCATCAAACCAAGCCTACCACCCAACTGAGATATTAAGAGGCCCTGAGGAATAAGGGCAATTATTTTAATAATCTTATGATCCCTTGCAAGTTGTGAATACAATCTGAATAGTAAGATGAGATAGATTCATCTCTTAACTTTAAACACCTGCCTTGTCTAAACTAGCCATCTTAACTTCTTGCATAGTTGATTTAGAGTTGTAGGCACTCTAAAGAGATTCTCCTCATGCAAAGTTCAGATGACTCAGACCACTCAGTGACTTATCTCTCTCTACTAGCCAGAGACAGACAGGCACAGATTGTTAAAAACAGTTAAAATGTGGGAAACAGACCTTTCCATTCATGTTTGTGGGCCTTCTTTTTTTAACATGAATCCCAAGCATTTCTCTCCCATTTTACATTTGTTTAAAGACAGAATGATTAAAACCTGGTTGTAGAATCAAAATGATGGCACTTTCTGAAAAATAAAGGCTATAAAAGGTTTATCAGACTGTAGGTAAAATAATTTTTGCCACCTAAGGGATGAATGTTTGGAATCTGGAGGGAGAATTTTTAAAACATATTTTATATTTTTAAAAAAAATTAAGGAATGGTTTTAGACCTCTTTTTTTGTTTTGTGATTCTTCTCTCAGATGGCAACTTGGCCTGTCAGTTTTGTGTCACTGCTTGTTTATGCCATAAATGTCATTTGGAATGACAACACTAGGAAAAGGTCAGGGCTATTACTGAACAAGCTTACCCCCTGGAGCCTAATACAGTCAAGACACTGTGATTCAACTGCTGGGAGTGGCTGGAGAGATGGCAGCAGGGAGAAATATTTAGGTATTTTTCAGTTCTGGTCCACGGAAATCATACCTTGGGGCTCAAAAAGGGACAAAGCCAAGAGCAGCCTTATGTGTTTGATTCAGGTAATGTTATTCAAAAGAATTAACAGCAAGCTCCAGGATTTGAGGTAGCAAGCAGAGCTTTCTGTTTCTTTTTATTAGTGCATGGATGCTAAATACTGCTCAGAGAATGAAGTTTGATCAATAAATCATACCCTAGTTTTTCTGCATTGGCTTCCTTGCCTGGACTATTAGAAAAGGACCATGTGTTTGCCTTTTTTTCTTTCCCCCCAGAGTAAAAATTCTTCAGGAAGCAGAAACATGAAGGAAAGAGGAAAGTAGCTCTAGCTGAAAACTATTTGCTGTCATCTGTGACTTAGATAAATAACCTTGCATGTAGGTCACTCGAACTAACATATTTAATTGCCTAAATAGCAACAACAACAAAATCCCAAACCTATAACAAGCCCACTAGTTGATCAAGATCCACCTCAACAGGAGGAATCAAGGAAGGAGATAATCCTTAGACCTCTTCTGATCAAAAATATTTGACTCACCTATGGCAAGGCAAGGTAGGAAGCCATTTCTATGATATACCATCCAGATGCATAGGAATTTTTTTTAAATCAATTGTAGTCAGGACTTTAAGACTTCCGTACTGGCTACCATCATGATAAAGTCCATAAGAACATCATTATACTTGAAATTATTCATGTACTTAAGTTGAAGAACGAGTGTATCTACCATCCTTATTTGAAACTGCAGGAAAACATAAAAGTTCCTCTCTTTAGGAATGAGCCTTTTCAAAAGCCATGGAAATAAAGACATTGAATACCTGCTGAAAGGTGTCCCAAAGCACACTTATTAGATTTCTTTGAAGTAACAAGAAGAAAGAAACTAAAAAATAAGCAAACAAACAATCTTCTCTTCAAGGAATGATGAAAATGTGAAGTTGTAAATACCTGACAAGTAACTTCTGGCTGTCTCGCCACTGGAATTCTCTTTGCTCCCAATACTAGAGGAAAGTTAGCAAGCAAAAATATGAAGACAGCTTTATATGCTCAAAAGGTTGTTTTTAACCTAAATCTTTGCAACTTTTATAAGATCTTATCCTTCTCTTGAAGCATTGGTTGGTAAAATAAATCATATTTTATATAAGAAAACATACTTTTTCTGGTTAACAAAAGCCAGGTGGAACAAAAAATGTCCCTTCCAGACATTCAGAACTTTTTTAATTCTGCCTCACTCCTTTTTACTACTTTTTCCTTTTTAGACAAGAAAAAATCACACAGTATTTGACTTTAAACTGACTTTTTATCCCTTTATCAGATGAAGTCTTGAAAAGATGCAAATTGGGTTATTGCAGCTATACTTGTATTTATTTATTTCATTTCTATTTTACAAATGCTTATCTAGCAATCTTGGCCCTTAATGTTCCATGAAAACAGTGCCAGAAATTCAGACTGATCAAAACCTACAAAACAAAATCCAAAGTCACCATCAGTAATAGAAGATCCATAAATACTTATTGCCTTGCTGTATGATAAATGGGGGGGCAGGGAGGGGAAGAAGAAAAAGAAAAGACCCACAAGGGACTTCGTAACAAGTATTATTTATTATTCTATGATGAAAAACAGAAACATTGGCAAGGGAGGTCTGATTGGTCCCATCTGTGGCATGAAATTCCCAGTTCATTTTGCATGGGACTTTCCATTTCTTCACTCAGCAAGGATTCCTTCTTTTTCAATAAAGACATGCACAGTCTTTAGGAGCAAGAGTCCTTCTGGACGTTTATCTGCAACCATTCACCCAACTTTGACAGCCCTGCAGCCTTTAATGAGAAAGAAATGCTAAGTCACAGCTGGGGATTAAAGTCAGACCTTGCAGCTAGGTTACATGTGCTGTACCAGCTCAGCTACAAGGCATGCCATACCATGCCATAAGTGCTCTTGCTGTACTCGAACCCCCCTGGGTTTGCTCCCCAGCAGTCTGACTGGATTAAGAATGGAGTCAAATGCTGTTGTTGGTCTTATCAGAACAGATCTGAGTCCAAAACGATGAAAACATAAGGAATCAGGATCATGGTATTTTCCCTCGGTGCTCTTGTCATAAGCAATTGCTACAGCAGAAAGATCATCAAGGGACTGTGCTCTTAGTGTGAGATATTCAGATCTCCCCATCAATTTGGGCTGCTTTTGGGAGCTGATGAGTGCCTAAACTCTTCAAATGCAAAGCCAGGGTGGATTTGTGTAGTGGAGACAGGTTGGCAGAAGGGCTGAGAATCAGCCCTTTCCAGCACAAATCTTCAGCAGACCACTGTCGAGAAGAATAGAAGGGAATTCTTGCACATTACGAGAAAAAGCATCTGTCCCTTCAGTGTGGCAAGATGCAAAACCCCAGCAAACGTGTCTGTTTTGATAAAAAGCATGGAACAATAGTTACACGTTACTGCAGGAGGTTGGGGGCTGTGGGAATCAACAACTGAGCTGTCCTATCTCAGCCGGCATTGCAGGATTTAATACATTCACTTGCCTTCCCTCCCTACTGGTGTGCCCATAATTTCCATCTCTATGAAGCCAGGCATCAATAACAATGAAATTCATAGGGGTATATTTTGGAATGTTAAGTGATGAATTTTGCATCCAGTCAAGCAGCTCCCCATCAGAGTAAGTGGAAACTGGAAAAGTAGGATTAACCTCACTGTAGGTGTTGTCCTAAAGTGCTGGAGACCTAACACTTTTGCAAGAGGTTTTGAACTCTGTGTGATCTCCCAAAACAGAAAGGGTAGGCAGGAAAGAGGAGGTTTAAGCAGTTCACACAATCTTCTCAGTGCCTCAGTTTCTCCACTGAACAGAAATCTGCATGTTATGCCCCTAGAAGAGTCTACCACGTTTTTTCATCATTTGCTTTTATTAGCCTCTGTCTGCCATAGTAACCTTTGAAATCAAGCTCAGGGCCAATTACCTACAGAGACTCGGGGCATTACAATTGCTGTATGTAAACTTCTGCCTCTCTTTCTTGCAAAAATTGCAGAGCAGGACAGAAAAGTATCTTAGGCATTGTGGTTGGCCAACAATAAAAAATAATAATAATGAAAAAGAAGACTGTAGTCTCTGAAAACTAATATGGTATACAGGGGCTGCTAAGCAAGATGAATGAAAAGCTGTGTGGTGTGTTCGGAGGGATTTTTTTTTGTTGTTGTTGTTTCAAAAGGAGTTTTTTTACCCCAGGCCAGAAGCCTTTGTGTCAGGGAGACTGTCTCATTTCTCTGCTCAAAGGCTGTCAGAGATGACTGAGATTTGAAAATGCTTTCTGATGTTGACGAGGTCAAGGGAGACAGAGCTGCCTACCATCAGTCGCTGCGTCAGTGGTGGGATGGGAGGACACGTGAGAGGGAGAATGGAAAAACGATGAAATTATTATCTCTGGAGAACCAGATAAAACAAAGTAAATAGTATAAAATAAAATATGGGAGAAAGAAGAGGCACAGGTCAAACAGTCACACCAAAGTTTATGGCATTAGTATTCAGCTGGAATAAGGGAAAATATCTTAGTTCCCAACTGGGGATGTTCTGAAGAGAGGGAAACTGACTGGAGGCGAAAGATATATTAATATTACTCCACTTAATCAATACATAAAATCCTCCAATGTGTTTTTTGTACAAACCTGCTCTGCAAAGTTAACACCTGCAGTGTTTTCTGGTTTCATCTAATCGTGCTTGCAATAGCTCAAATCAGGACTGGCCAAACCAACCAGGAATTGAATTGGTTTGTGGGAGCGGGTGGATTAGCTGCCACAGATTGCACCCATCTTGCCAAAAAAATAATGGGCCAATACCACTTTAGTGTTGGACTCTCTCTGTCCCAACTCAAAAAGAAGCAGCAGGCATCTCCTTCAATCAATATAGACTGTTCTGGGATGTTATATTTAACTGGGGATTTCTAAAGTTCAAAAAATCTCCTTGCATGTGGGATATAGTTCTCCAGGGGTCATGCTTCTACATGAGGATACCCAGCTGGGCTGGTCTCAAATAACCTTAAACACCCACATCTCAAATATGTTCAGAGGAGCAAGCAGTGCTATAGGGCAACACGTATGGCCAGCATACCAGTACATGCTGGCAATTGGTCTTATTATTGATGTAATTAAAACATTAGACAAAGATGAAAAGGGATGCCAATATTTATAATTGGATATTTATATTGGAAACATCTTTCTTAATTATAAGAGCTTTGATATTAGCTAAAATTACTGACCTTCCGAAATCACAGGTCAGGCTTGCAAGTGTCTAAGGAAGCTTATAAGACATCTCAGACATCTATTTCAGACAACTTTGGCCAAGACATTGTGGTTTTTTTTATTAAAAACAAACGTATTTGAGTTTCACCATTCTATTTCTGGGTGTTGATGATGTCCTGTTATGCTGGTGGTGGCTCTGGAAGTTGGCAACATGAAAAATTGCAGTGTTTTAGCATAGAAAGTGAAAAACAGCAACAAAGCAAAGCAAATTCTGGGACAAGTGTCCTTCCACAGCCTATTGCTTCAGTTTTTACTGGAACTGTTGCCAGCAAAAGATATCACGTGTGCAGCAAAGCAACACTACTAAAATAATTTGTGTTCACTTCTCCACTATGTTCTCCTTATCAGCAGGCAAAGGAAGACTTGCTGATCCACTCATGCCAAGCAGGAAGAACAGTTTCTGCTTCATTGCTCCTTGTAGTTTGCCCAAAATCTCAGCTGTGTGAACTGTTTATGATTGTGATGCCATGAACATTCTCATGCTCCACAACCACTCACCTTGCTGCAGTGGCCAGTGGACCACAGAAGATTCTGCCCACTGTAGGATGGGCTCCTGGAGTCAGAAGGAGATTGTAATGCTGTACTGGAAAGCTGTGGGCTTCAAAAGGTTCTACAGTGGTGTAAAAATCCTGTTTTGCCTGCCCTTCGTTTTCAGGCAGCCCACCAATTAAAAGTGGCCTGCATGTGTGTTACAGGGAACTCTTTTGTGTCATATATAGGATGAAACACATGGAAGAAGGTGTGTAAAATGAATCCATATGTACCTGTTAACGCTCCCTAGTCAGCTGTAATTGTGCAATGAGGACGACAGGGCATCCAGTGACAACATATTGCTGCACCACATCCCAGTAGCCATGCATGTCAGAAGAGTGGTCATAGCAGGCAGCAGGGACTTGACCTCACATGTCAGTGCTCCACATTGCAAATCACACCCCACCAGAGCCAGGCTGAGATATTTCCACTTCCAGTTCCCGTTGATGGACACTCACAGCAGTCTCTCTGTTCCTTAAAGATTAGTACCCTTTTAACTGCAACGAAGCAGCTGTTTGAAGGGTTGCTGTTTAACCCTGGGTCAGTTAAATAACCTGGTTTTAAATAAGGGTTTAAGCCAAAAACCGTTAAAATTGTTAATTTTTGGGTTTTTTTTGCTTGTGTGCTTGGATTAAAATTGACTGTTTCAAAGATCTATTTTGATGGTAAGCCAAATATAGTCCTAAAGCAGTGCAGCTGAGTGGGAGCCAATCTTCAGAGGTCATAGCAGTTTTGCTTTAGGTAAGGAAGGGGACTCCCCCTCAAACTCTGACTGTGCAGGTGATGTAGAGCCACAATTATTTCTGTATTACTAAATGTGGAGATCAATTAGTTCTGTATTAAAAAATTAAACACTACCAGGCTGATTTAACACTAGATCCAGGTGGCATGGGAGAATCTATATCCATACTACTGAACTGCTTGAGACCTCCAAAACTGAACGGCTGCATCCAGACTTACTGGGATGGTCTCTGTCCTAGCTGATCTACACCAGGACAATTACAAGTTTTAGTCTTTATGCCCATGGCCCATAACTATTTAATTTAAATTTAAATTCTCTCTGAGCCCATATTTATGGCCAAAATGCACAGTTTATTGTATATTTTCTGATGCATTTTTTTTGCTTTTAACAGCAATCCAGTTTGGGTTCCTAAACTTGGCTACTCATTCCCATCTTCTTCATATTGCCATCTACTCTCCTGCCCACCATCAGTTCTGTCATTAGAATTATTTGTATGTTATGTTGCAAACTGTACTAGTGAAATGACAGCAGGGGAAATAAAGACAGCAGGACGTGGCACTAGTCATTTGCTTCAATTAATTTATTTATTTCAAAGTGAAAGCACCATGCATTAAATCTCAAGGTGGCTTCCTGATCATTATTTTATCCTAACAGTAGGAAATGCTAAATAATGTAGTGTATGACCTAAGCTGAGGCAAAGGCGGAAAGGGATATTGCATCTACATTGTCACCAAGGAAACAAGAAGCAATGACAGTTTTCACCAGCTGAGCACTCACCTCTATGCCTTTAGTTCACCTGGAGGTAGCAACCTGGCACTTTCATTAGGGATGGGTAAAGCAGAAGGTATAAAAATAGCAGTGGAAGGAAATAAGCAAAGAAAAAAGGAAAACAGAGATAGAAAATAAGAATTTATTCTTTCCCATCTATTCACATAGTTGCAATAATTCAGATGATTATAAACCAGGGGCAACTGTGTCTTGCAAAAGTGAAGTGCATTAGTTCAAAGAAACTCAGACCTGCAAATGTAGTTGGGTACCGCCGAGGTGGTACCTGGAGTAGAGGTCATGGGGATTTCTGAGAGAGAAGCCAAAAACACCCATGGACATTTGGACTAAAAATCTTATCTGCTGTGTAAGGAAAGTGAACAAAGAGGAACAACTTTCAAAACAGGAGACTAACAGGAGGTTCCCGAGTGTAGGTGTAAATTCGAATAACACTCAGTTCACATTCTCTTTTCCTCAATTAGACTTACAAATAAATAGACATAAATATTATTGTTTCCTTGCATCTAAAATTTCCATGTGTTTCCAACTCCTTTAATTGCTACTTCAGTGGTTACGAGATAAAGGTTTGCTTCTTACCTTAAAACCTCATCAAAATGAGCTTAAAACATAGCCCTCCTCCCTGCCTGGGAGGAAATATTTTTTTAGGGGTTTTCTGTATCCACAAGCTCTGGGACTTACCTGTGCTTATGAGGAAAGCAATTTTCGCCTCCTAACAAGATTTTACTCTGGAGTATAATATATTTTATTTTGGATAGTTTTAGTTTATATGGCTACAGTAAGCTTCCACCTAAATCTTTCATTTTATTTGTATTTTTTAGTTGATCTAGAAGTACTTACCCTAGTCTTTTAAAAATCAAGGAAATAAATACATAAACACTCTTCACATAGCTTTCTATTTTAAAAAGAAAAAAAAAGCATCAGAGAAAGCTAGTATCCAACAACAACAACAACAACTTGGAGTAGATTTACAGTTCTTCAGCCTTTGCTCTAGCCCTGGAGCCTGATGGGACGCTGGTGTCCTTGGAGGAATGGTAGAAGGAATTGCTAGGGGCCAATTGCTGATTTTATCATTCAAACACAAAATTTGTTACACCACTTTATCGGTCACAGGGAAAGCAATTATAGTGTGGTTCAATTTTCCACTCAATGGCTGTACTGGGGATCAAAGTCAGTTTTTTATGATGGAGAAAAAAATGTTTTGCTATTTTGTTTGTTATTTAAAAATAATAATAATAAAAAGCTTGCACGTACTGTACAGTACTGTGTTTGCTTGTCTGCCTTTTTTCTTTCCTGAGATAGAACAGATTATTTGGGGGTTTTTTCTTGTTAAATAATCAGGTTGTTTTGTTGTTTGGATTTGTTTTTTTTTTTCTTTCTCTCCTCATCATTGACTAAAGTCGTTGCAACGTAGAAATGAAATTGTCACACTTAAAAGCAGTACAGCATTAGAACTCTAATCACAAACACTGGAGGTAAAACAGGCTGTATGGCACATTTCTTAATATGAACTGTTTTCTTTTGGTACTCTTTCAAACAAGAGAGATAACCAGTGTGCACATGTACTTTTATGTCTTTAGCCATCAATATAATTATCACTGTGATACAAAACACTTCAGTATCATGTTAAAACACCATCCATTTGCAAAAACAAACTGACATATTTGGTGATCATATAAAAATTAAAATTGGAGCCCACCATAACATATAAACCATTCACAAACCTCTTTTTTTTTCTTTAAAATGTTAAAAAAAAGGTGAATTAAAAATGCAAATTTAAAAAAAAAGGATTATCCTTTGAAAAGTGAAAAATAACCCCAAAAAACAAAACAACCAGCATCAGAAAGAACAATGGTGGAAGAAAGAAAGTATTTCTTCAACTGAAAATGTAGTCATCACACTTACTTACACAGAGCTTTTATCTGCAAAGCTCTTTATAAAAGTTAACTATTATATCCTTCAGACACTCCTATGCAGTAAGAATTTGAGCAGTAAGAGAACAATGTTGCCACATCAAAGAAAATCACATCAATTATTTAGACAAAAATTTTAATCACTCATTCTCAGAAAGAGAAACAGAATTTCTTAAAGCTTTTTTTCTTCTTAATTTGCTTTTTTTTTTTAACTGCTTTAACATACTCTTGTTTCTTAAAATAGTTACATAAAATAGTGTCTCAGAGCAATATGCAATGTCAGATTCTTCAGCTCATTTTTTTTGTTTTTCCTGGAAAATTGCCGCCTTCTTTCTTTTTTTTTGCTTGAATTAGTCTCTGTTCACTAGAATCAGTATGTCTTCTTCTATCAAGTGTTCCCTTTGAATGTGACCTATTGCAGTCAGTGAAACTTTCCCATTATTAAAGTTAAGCAAATGTTTAAGTACCTTATACTCAGTGTCAACACAGAAATACCCTCCCCCCCCAAGAAAAATTTCATCAAAATTTGCCCATCTCATTTTCAGAAAGATTAAAAAAAATAGAACCTTTGGATTTCAGTTTTGCTTGGGTTTGGTTTTGGTTTTTATTTAAATTTTGTGATGCTTCCATCCATGCTGTGATCAATGGGTGATGAGACATTTTGTGAATGTGTTCCAGAAGCCAGATTACATGCAGATTACATGAAATGTTCCTACATGTGAGAGCCAAAGCAGGTTGCTACATGAGGGAAAGTGGGAATTCTCACATTTCTATGCCCCACACCTTTAACACATGCTACAACTTCTACGAACAGGATGTGAACCTTTCAGCAATGCAGAGGGAGGTCTCATATCTCACCATTCAGCCTCTAGCTTGAACAGCAGAGATCAAACAACATGTGCTGGACGCAGCATGGATGAGGAGTCCATTCTCTCCTCCTGAATCAAGGGCACTTGGATGGTTTGTAAAGGCACAGCTTTCACCAAACTGGATTTTTCCAGGAGTCCCAAAATTGTTGGCAATTGTTGAAAACCTCCCCTCAGCTCTTGGAATAATTTTTCATATTTTACTTCAAATTATCATATGTATTAATTCACCACAACGCTATAGTTTTAATCAACTTTAATGATACAACCACAGACATTTTTATGTACTTTGCAGTAAAGAAAACATGAAGGTTCGTAACATTTCCCATTTTTTCTGTGTTGTGTTAAAGAGTTGTTGGGATGTGGAACAGGCTGCCCAGGGAGGGGGTTGAGTCACCGTCCCTGAATGTGTTTAAAAGATGGATAGATGAGGTAATTAGACATATGGTTTAGTAGAGGACAGGTACAGTTGGACTTGATGATCTCAAAGGTCTTTACCAACCTAGTCATTCTGTGATATAAGAAAGCAAAAAAAAAAAAAATGTTGAAAGGGAAAGGAAAAAAGGGAAGAGAGAAAATAAAAAAGGGGAAAGGAAAAAGAGGAAAAAAAGGGGAAAAGTCTCAGGGGGGTAAATCTGACCTGCAAGTAATATGGCTGAGTTTAAAAAACCCTCTTTAAAAATACTAGCTCTGAGTTAGTGCTCACCAATTCCAGCTTCTGCAATGGGAAAGAATACCTCATTCCCAGGCACTGTTTGAGGAACCTGATTTTGTTTACTGTATTTGCCTGCTTACAGTAAAATAAAACCAAAAAACCATTAGCTTGCCCTCCCCAGCTATAAAGCAACCTGACAGCTCCACTCTGACAAATTCAAATTAGCAGAAGGTCTCTCCCACTTGGGAGGCTGCAGCCCTGGCCTGTAGTCAGAGATAAATTTTTCAGTAAACCTGCACCTAGAGTGATTAAGGAAAACCTCCCAATTTACTCCGTCACAGCTGAGCTGATAACATGGCAGAGTTGCCTTGTTGTTGATGCCCAGAGATGTCATGCAGGGGAGCAGGAGTGATGCAGGGAACAGGAGAGGGATGAGGGCAGTGATGTGAGGAGCTCTCCAGCTGGGGAGAGTGATACCAACTTCACCCACCTGACTGCATGTAAAGGGACCGGTGCTGGCTCCTGAGTCTGTTTGCCCGTGTCTCATAAATAATGAGTTTTGGAAGATTCCAAATAAACATGATGAAATTAAATGTACTGCAACAGCTAGAAGTATGAGGCAAATAAATCCTTAACAATAACCATCAAGTGCCAATAATTCACCACATTATTTTTTCAATCCCTTGCCTGCCTTCTCCTGCTTCCTCGTTTTTTGGCTAATGCTTCCCCATTCAAGATTTTGTTTTGAAGAAAACGTCGATCTCACAAAGATCAGAGACTTTCTAATTTTTAAAAGATTAATTACTATGGAAAAAACTTGCTATGGAACATGCTGATGTGGGCTGAGTTTTTAAGGAAAAGGTCAAGCACATTAACTCCTGATGGAAGTGTTAGGGGAAAACTATACTTACAAATGCACTAGCATACACAGAAGCTCTAGGATATTGGGCATTGCTCGAAGGAGAGACTTCTTCATCCGAAGTGTGAGGTTTTCTCAGTTATCCTCTTTAGGGATTCAAGGGATTTGTGCAGTGAGCAAATCCACCTGGCATGCAAGATCATATAAAAATCATAGAACTGCAGTTGATGTGTGATGCAGGTCTTGTGGTGGGATGCATGAGATTCCAGTTGAAGGTTGAATCCCTGCTCCAAAAGGGAGAGTGGATGCCACACACAATGTTGTCACAGAGACAGCTTTGATGACCATAACAGTTTTACAGACACTATACTTTCTTCTTTTATTAATTTGTGAATGACGGTGTTAGACTCTTAGGACCAAGCCAGTGAAGTATAGAGATAAAGTCAATGGTCTCCATAGTGTGAGCTAGAAAAATTAGATTTCTGAGCTGGCAGGAATAGCAGGCTCTCTGAAACATCTCAGAGCATGGTCTGAGATGAGTATTTTTCTCTTATTTTCTCTTACTGTCAGCTGGAGAAGTCGGCTCGTAGTGGTCATAATCTGGAGAAGGATCTTGATTTTAACAGGTCATTGCAGAGAGGTTGTTAAGCAAAATGGTTCTCACCACCTCAATTGAGAAGGATGACTAAGTAGCCATTCCTTTGTAGCCAGCAATGAGTTTGCCTTCAACTCCTAATTTTTGGGAAGTGGACAAAATTTTTTAAATGTGGAATTCTTTCTCTTAATGCCACAAATGGAAAACAACTCTTGTTTTCAAATATTTACACAAGCAAGAATGGAATTGTCTTATGATAAGTGATTTCACGGTCCATTGATTAGACAACAATTCAGAAAATCTGGCTTCAAATATCTGTAACAAATACCTTGTCAATTCTTTCTTATGTTCTCCTCAAAACAACCATAGAGCGATAAAATGCTAATTCTTGTACTTCATTGATAGTAAGTCAGTCTCACTCTGTGTAGTGATAGGAATACTTTCGCACTGTCTTTTCCACAAAGGCCCAAAATAAAGTTTTGGAGGGTTGTTTCTTGTTTTTACAAGTCATATGATAGAAATACACAATATCGTATTTTTTTAAAAAAGAAAACACTAATTTTTGATGGCATTTCTTTGACAACTTGTCATGTCTCAATCTAAGTTAAAACCACATCTGACACACCAAAAACCTTGTCTTGATCTGTCTTGTTCAGATAGTGCCAGTCCATGATATGACCTGAAATCCATTCCTTGAGGTCATTTAGACAGACTCATTGAAGCAATATATACTGGCTTCATATATTGGCTGCTGGTCAATGAAAACAGTGTCTAATGTGACACTGGAGACTCCATCCCTGCCTGAAAGTAGCAAATGGATTTGATTTGGGGAAGGGAGGGAAGGAAGAAGAAAGTCTCTCAAAGGGAGAGTTCAGTAATATGGTCCTACCTCACATGAATAGTCCCTGTGGACCACCTCCGTTTCTCACATCAATGAGCATGGGATAGCCCAAAGTTAGAGAACACCTGGCTTGGAAGAAGCCAATCTCATTTTTCCTCTCTGGGTTTACTACTGTGTCACCTTGGGAAAAGGCCTTGCAACAGTTAGGCACAGATTTTTTTCTGGGTGGAAAAAGCAGGCGATTCCTTTTTCAATGTATGCACGTCAACAGCTGCACACAGCAAGACTGTGAACCCTTGCAAATTGCTTTCAGATAAAAACTACAGTATAGTACATATCTTCAGATTGCTATGGAAAATACTAAGCAAAAGCAAAATCCCATGACATTTATTTTCAATCCTCTCTGTTTCTGAGAACTGTGAGGTCCACCTAAGTTAACTCAAATAGGTTTATGTATCTTTGGATAACTACTGTGGCCTAGGGAAACAAGAATTATGTCTGTACCAGTAAATTAACTATGCCTAGAGTAATTCTCCATCACTGAGGCCAGCTAGCAGAGAATGACCCACATCCGTACTCTTGAATTCCCTTGCTTCTTGAGCAAGAAGGCAGTATCTGAAGTGCCTCCTGGCATGGATCCTTGGATTTTCATAATTTGCAAATGATTAGGGTGAGGGCTAGGGACCCAGAGACAAATAACCTCCCATCCACAGAGTTTAACGGTAGAGATTATCAAATTTCAGTGCTTGGGAATATTTCCTGGAGCTGTTTAGTTTACTAAGATAGATCACAAGCATTCCCTTCTCCAAGTGTTTTGCCAAGGAGATTATGAGTAAGTAGTCATGGGAAAGAAAGGAAGACTGATCCTTCAAATAAAGTCTGTGTTTCTGTGATCCTAAACTGTCTTTCTTCTCCTTTTCCCTGAATCCTTCCTGCCTTAGATCTACCTTACCCATCTCACCAAGGCTGCTGAAGGGCCACTTTCATACTTGACCTCACTGGGGTGAAAAATTCACAGGTCCTCATGCCATGAAAAGGCATTAGGTTGCCTAATCCGCTTTCATTGTATAAACACTCTTGGAAAGGCATTAACATTTCACTCTGTTTTCAGTTTATTGACAGGTGTCTTTATTAAAGCTTCATCAGAAAGTTATCTATACCTGATCTGAAGACCTGAATGTTGGAAACTCCATTCCTTACCCTGACAACGTGTTCCAGTTCTGCATTGCCCCTCGCAGTTTAAAATGTGTGTCTAATTCTTCAGTCGAATTTCTCTGCTTCCAGCTTTCAGCCATTGGATTTTGTTATGCCTTTACCTGCCTGATTAAATAGCCTGTTAGTTCAGGGTAGTTTCTCCTTGAAAAAGTAGTGCTGCTATGTCTTCATTTTCTTTTTGATAAGTCTGGGCTCTTCAACTCTCTGATGATAAGATGTTTTCTCCCACCTATCTGGAAGCAATTTTCCAATGTATTTTTCTACTATTAAGGACATGAGAACACCTGCATTGTAGAATCTTTTTCTTCTTCCTTACCATTTCCCTACAGTGGTAGGCAGCATCCAGTAAAGTTATAAGCCTTTCCAGACCTGGAACTCCCTTATAAATATCACCATTTCCTCCTAATATTAACTTATATTGAGATTCCAGTCCACTGTAGTCTAGACTACTAAACTAAGCAGTGGTATGGCATGGGCATAGAGTCTTGAGCTCTATCATCCATGCTTTTAAATTGTTGAAGGGTTCTATGTAATGTTTTTGGCTTCCAGAACAACTCCTTAGTAAACTTGGACTGTTTGCACAGCCTTTTACTGTTAAGAGGTTTGCATGCAACCAACCATTTCTATTGAGATATTGCAGCAAGTCCGGAGGAAGGCATGGAGATGGTCAGAGGGCTGGAAGACCTCTGCTCTAAAGATAGTCTGAGAGAGTTAGGCTTGTTCAGGCTGGAGAAGAGAAGGCTCCAGGGAGACCTTACTCACCTGCAGCCTTCCAGTACCTACAGGGGCTACAGGAAAGCTGGACTGGGCTAGTGGAGAGTGTCCCTTGTCAATAGCAGGAGGTGGTACTAGATGGTCTTTGAGGTCCCTTACAACCTAAATCAGTCTTGGATTCTCTATTTTGGAGATTTTGGAGACTGAGAGAGTTCAGTAGTATGTAGGTGGCCAGCCTATGCCGGATGGCCTCCAGGTTGCAGAAGAGGACCTGGCACTTACACAATTACAGATATAGGCTAACAGCTCACTTTTTTTTCCCTCAGATATCTCTTTGATAGCAATTTCAGATAGAAGTTAAGCAGCTGCACACAGTGCAGGTAAAAATGTATTTATTTAAAACTAAACCAACCTAGTAGGAAGACTTGGTTAAAAAGAGAGCTCTAGAGATTTAAGAACTCCAGAATAAAAACGATTCATAGTGACTTGTCCTGACTAGCTCTCACAGTTGAAAATCACTGTCCTGAAATGAATTACAAGAACTGAACCAAGTTGCACATTATATTCTCATTTACAGGACAGACACAAATCCCACCCGTTCATCATATCAAACTCTTGTGAGGCAGTGGAGTGAACTGGAGATTACAACAGTCAGCTGCACCTCTTTCTCATGGAAGACAAGCTTCTTCAAGGGATTTACACGTGTGAGAGCCAAAGCAGGTTGCTGCATGGGGGAAAGTGGGAATTCTCACATTTCTACCTTCTATGCCCCACACCTCTTCAGCACCTCTGTTCATAGCACATTCCATGAGGGGAATTGAGTAGGGTGAATGTTGCTGTGGTTAAATTCTGGTATCATGCTTTTTCAAGGGATTATTTCAAATGTTAATAGACTTCATTGTGAATGAGTCCCTGCACTTCTGCATTGCTTTCTGTCAGGATTTGGATTGCCACAGAATTAACAAGACATCTTTATACTCCTTTCCTGGCATGCATTTTTTGCAGGCACAGAACTTCTTGGCAGTGATTTGTCTTGACTTCAATGGCTGAGCCTTTCCTCCCAGAAGCAATCCAGATTTCCACCTGTGAATTGCTTCCATGAGGTCAGGGCATGGTATTTTATACAAAGGCTTTCCTGGAATCCCTCCTGGAGGCCCTAGCAGTTGTCCTCCACAAGCCCATTGTCCATGGGCAGCAGGAGCAATTTGGCAGAATCAGAGGGGGTTGCTTGAAGCATGGAACATTTTCCAAAAAGGTAGGGCTGAATTTCCTGGTGCATCATCTCCTCCTCAGAACAGGAATGAGATATTTAGCAGGAATTCCAAACATAACTTTGCAGCCAGGGTACTATTTAAGTGAAATAACTCTCTGTTAACTAGTTTCCAGCTTGCAGAATAACCCAATATGGCAGCCCTTTCCTAAATACATGAATTATGACACAGAGTATTTAATATGCTCTCTACAACTACCTGAAAGGAGGTTGCAGCCAGGTGAGGGTTGGTCTCTTCTCCAAAGTAACAAGTGACAGGACAAGAAGAAGTGGCCTCAAAATGTGTCAGGGGAGGTTTAGATTGGAGATCAGGAAAAATTTCTTCACTGAAAGATTGGTCAGGTGTTGGAACAGGTTGGCCAGGGAAGTGGTAGAGTCACCATCCCTGGAGGTGTTAAAAAAAAAAAAAAAACCCAAGGAGACGTGGCACTTAAGGACTTGGCTTAGTGGGCATGGTGGTGTTGGGTTGATAGTTGTACTTGATGATCTTAGGGGTCTTTTCCAACCTTAATAATTCTACGATTTTATGGATCCCCTTTCACTTTCACTCCATCACATCCTTATCTCTAAATTGGAAAGATGTGGATTTGATGGGTGGACCATCCAGTGGATAAGAAACTGGTTAACAGACCACAGCCAAAGGGTGGTGGTCAATGGGTCTATGTCCAGGTGGAGGCTGGTGACAAGCGGTGTCCCCCAGGGGTCTGTCTTGGGACCGGTTCTCTCTAACATCTTTATCAATGATATTGATGATGGAATTGAGTGCACCCTCAGCAAGTTTGCGGATGACACCAAGCTGAGTGGTGTGGTTGACACCCTAGAAGGAAAGGAAGCCATCCAGAGGGATCTTGACAGGCTGGAGAGATGGGCCCGGGTGAACCTAATGAGGTTCAACACTGCCAAGTGTCAGGTGTTGCACTTGGGCCGGAAGAATCCCAGACATAGATACAGACTGGGAGAAGAGCTTCTTGAGAGCAGCCCTGCTGAGAAGGACTTGGGGATTCTGGTGGATGAGAAACTTAACATGAGCCAGCAGTGTGCTCTTGCAGCTCGCAAGGCCAATGGTATCCTGGGCTCCATTAGAAGAGGGGTGGCCAGCAGGGACAGGGAGGGGATTGTCCCTCTCTACTCTGCCCTCGTGAGGCCCCAGCTGGAGTCCTGTGTCCAGATCTGGGGCCCCCAATACAAGAAGGATGTGGAACTGTTGGCGAGGGTTCAGAGGAGGGTCACAAAGACGATTAGAGGGCTGGAGCACCTGCCCTACGAAAACAGGCTGAGGGACCTGGGCTTGTTCGGTCTGGAGAAGAGAAGGCTGCGGGGGGACCTCATTACAGCCTTCCAGTACCTGAAGAGAGCTTATACGCAGGAGGGGATTCAACTTTTTAAAAGGATAGACAATGACAGGACAAGGGGGAATGGATTAAAACTAAAGGAAGGAAGGTTTAGATTAGATATTAGAGGGAAGTTTTTTACAGAAAGAGTGGTGAGGTGCTGGAACAGGCTGACCAGAGAGGTAGTGGATGCCCCGTCCCTGGAAGTGTTCAAGGCCAGGTTGGATGGGGCCCTGGGCAACCTAGTGTAGATCCAGGCCTGAGGTTGGTGGCCCTGCCTGTGGCAGGGGGGTTGGAGCTCTGTGATCCTTGGGGTCCCTTCCAACTCATACCATTCTATGATTCTATGATTCTATGATTCCTACAGCTGTCATTAAGTCTTTTGCAACACTGTTCAGTCTAACCCAGAAGTTGGTTTAAATTGTTACATCTCCTGAGAGAGTAGGGTTAGGCTTTAAAGAACATTCATATTCAGTGAATCAGGAAAGACTGTATCTTGTGTTTTGCTACTCACTGTGCTATATAACCTGAGCTGCAAACTATACTTATTTGAAGACAGTTTACTGAATAAAACCACTTCATTGTCAACTTTACTTGGTCAGTCACAAGCCTATATTTCTGTCTTGTGTGCAAAAGCTGAAAGTTCTGTAAGCAATATGACTGTAAACAGTACTAAGAGTAAGCATGGATGATTAACTGCAGAGTGGCAAATTTAATTTGAGCAGTTCTGACAGGTTGTGCTGCTTGGGTTGAACTTGAAATAACATCTTGACATATCAGTGGTTCTTGTGCTTTTCCAGGTTCAGCTGTTCCTTAAGGTGTTGAGTCATGTAACTTGATGATGGAGTGTCAAACATTATGTGTTAAACCTGAAGAAAGAAAATAACAAATACAGTGATGATCAGCACGTTAAAATATGTTCTACTGTTTCTAATTAAAGCCAGTAGATTTTTCAGATCTTTCAGATCATATACAACAACAGCTTTGAAATGTCCCCTTTGTGCAAAACAAAAGGTACATAACATTTTAAATAAGTGGAAAAAACAGATTAAGACATTTCCATTTAAATTAAGCAATAGATTAAATTTTTAGGATAAAAAGTTTAATGTGTTTCTTTGCAGCTAAGAATACCCTTTAATGCATATTGAGCCAAAACATCAGCACCAAAACCATCTAAATTCCAGGAAAAGACATCCACTAGGCAGTATGGGATGTGAAGTGTCTTAGTGGTATTTGCATGCAAGGAGATGGCAGCCGTATAAGCAAGAGATAACAGAATAGTTGAGACAGAGAGTAAAATTTATCATAACATGTCTAGTGATGATTAAAAGCCTGTGCTTATTAGATGCATAAAATGTATTACTAAATCATTTTTGGAACATATAATTTTCCAATTATTTATGCATCACAGTAATTAATGATAGGAGGGACAGAGTCAATGATTCACTGTGTAATACATATGGTAGTTACCTGGGGAGGAAAAAATTACAGTGCTACCAATTATTTGCTTTAATGTTTTTGTAATTATGCCCTACACCCAAGTTGAAAATTTCTTTAATTCTTTTTTAAACCCTTTATTCCTAACAATGAAACTGCTTTCTTTTTAGCCCTTCAATTAAGTCTAATTTTTAAGCTGCCATCCAAGAAATATACAATTCCATAAATGCCTCGTTTGCTTTTATATTTTGCTGGCAACGGTCTGCAAGTATGAAATCTTACCCTTCCAGCATCTTATTGATGAACTAATTTAGCCAGTCTGAAGGATGATTTTCTGTTTAATACACGTGGCTGGGATTTATGTGATCTCAGTTTCTTTTCTACTTTGGCCTTAACTTCTTAACTGCAGGGAAATGAACCAAAGCTGTTTGTCACCACGTCAGTCTTTATTCCTGTGGATGAGAAGGGATAAAGGATTCTTTGTTCAACAGAGTCACTTTTCCACTACAGATTTCTCATGCTCCTGCTTTTGGGGTGGAGGGATACATAAATGGTGAGAAAGGAGTACCAAGCAGAAAAATACAGCCTGCAGTGTAGGACCAACTGAGTGGAACTTGTTCTTATTGAATGGTACATGCCTACAGTGTAAATGTTTATAGTTGAGCTAGCTATGTTGGGCACCTTGCAGAGACAACGGAGAGAAACTAACACCCTGTGGTCAATCCACCTGATGTATCTGGGAATTTTTGTTTAAAATGACATAAATTTTGTCCTAAATGTCTCTTTCAGTGGACTACAAAGAACACTGTGAGTAACTAGCTTAGATAAACTTATAGTTATCTAAAACTAGATGAGTTATGTCCTTCCAACTACATCTACACTGCCCTATAAAAATTCTGACACTGGAATGCAATTGCACGTACCCTTAAAATATTGAGTGGCATGGCATGTGGTTTTTTTCTTCCTCATACAACAAAGACAATCTGTGAAACATACCTGACTCCGCTAATGAGTAAACATGGATGAGGGACTATTCCCATGAAAACATCTGGATGCATCCATTCAGTTTTGGAAAAGAAGTATGCATGTTTATAGCTGCAAACTCTTTTGTGCCAGTCTGCCTGAAGAGTAAAGAAACGTCCTAGTTCAGACCAAGGGGGGACACTTTGAACTAGTTACCATCAGAAAACCACGAGTCGTTTGGGTAGCAAGCACACAAGTCATGCAGCTTCACATAATCCTGTTTTTACCACTCTTTATCTCACAGTGAAGAGATAGAGAAAGACCCCCGCAATGCTACATGCAGCTACCCACCATGCGTCCACGGGGACATTATTTCTTTCTGCTCCCACTCACAACAGAAGTCACTGCAATTCTTCCAAAACATTTCCTGTATAACTGCCAGCATTTGGGGATTTTAGTGTCATAGTTTCCAGGGAAAATGCTGAAATTTAGAGACCTGATATGAACTTTCCCTTTCCAAAAACCCTACCTAACATCTTCTCTTTGGCTATCGACTGTGACAAACAAAAGTCTTCTTTATGGGTTGGGCATGGTGTTCCCAGACAATTCATGCAGGTCCCACAGGACAGGAGACTGAATTTCCTTTCAGTCACAACCAAACCCCTTTGCCAGAGCAAACTTAGTAATGTTTAAAGGATTTATTCAATCCTTTTCCTTCAAATAAATAAGCTTGGAGGGTTCGACTTTCTGAGAAGACGATTTAAAATTTAAAAAAAAAAAAAATTAAAAAGTGTAGTGCATTTTGGCAGATTATGTGGGTGGTTTGTGAATCAATAAAGCTTCCAGCTATACAAAGCCTTTGGGTGCATTGAGATGTTTGTTTGTTTGTTTGTTTTATTTATTCCAAACAGAGTTAAATCTGAATAGTATTTTTTATTTCTGGCAAGAAATGAGAACATAACCCTCCCCCTACCTTTCCCTCTCCCCTGCTGTGTTACAAGTGTACCCATATCAAGCATTTATTTATTTATTTATTGCAAATATTCATAGCGAGTAACTGTTGATACTAATGATGGAAAAAAATATGCTTCCCTACATATCTGCTCAGGCATATGCGTGTGAAATATGCACTGGACACTAGATATCTATGTCCTTAGCTGCTATTAGGCTACATGTAGTTTAGTAGAGGCAATGGCAAAGTTGATAGAAACCTTACCTGATCCCAAGATCCATGCACCCTCCTGGGGTTTTGGTGCTCCTTTTGGATATTATGTCCTGGGCCGTGCTGTTAATTGTCTGTGGCAAGAATAAATTAAGGGTATTTTTTTTCTCCATTTTTGCCTCAGCTTTTTAGTGTGTTTTTTGTAGCCACAGTTCACTGATTGCTCTGGCCTGCATGAAGTTGTCTCAGTGCTTCCATGTCGAAGTTACTAGTTCATGAAAGGTACCAAAAAGTGTCTGTGCTGGTCAAAATTTGTCAACGCTGAGTTACTAACTCTTACAATTTTTTCCAGCTCTACTGATGTCCATGTTTGAAAACAAAAGCTCCATATTTGGAGGGAAGCGAATTGAAAAGGAGAGGAGAGGAGAGGAGAGGAGAGGAGAGGAGAGGAGAGGAGAGGAGAGGAGAGGAGAGGAGAGGAGAGGAGAGGAGAGGAGAGGAGAGGAGAGGAGAGGAGAGGAGAGGAGAGGAGAGGAGAGGAGAGGAGAGGAGAGAGAAAAGAGAGGACTATTTTAGTTGGAGGGGACCGACAACATCCTCAAGTCCAACTTCCTGACCAATTCATGGCTGACTTAGTTAAAGCATGTTAAGGGCATTGTCCAAATGCATCTTAAACACTGACAGGCTTGAGGCATCAAACACCTCTGTATGAAACCTATTCCAGTGTTTGACCACCCTCTCAGTAAAGGAATGCTTCTTAATGTCCAATCTAAATGTCACCCAGCACAGCTTTGAGCCATTCCCACTCATCCTAAAACTGGATATCAAGAAGTAGACATCAGCACCTCCCTCTCCACTTCCACTCCTCAAGAAGCTGTAACAAGCAATAAGGTTGCCCCTCACTCCAACTCAAGCCCCCACTTTTCATAACAGCGTGTCAGATTAGGAAAAAGACAGAACAGTCATTGCTTTCCAAGATCTTTAAAAAGGCCATTTCATTGTGCAAAGATACATCCATGGAAAGGATGTATCAGATCTTTGTAGTAGAACCAAATGGTGAATATCTCATTCAGAAATAAGTTCAGGTCTCATGACCGTGTCAATGATGAATACTTGCATCAAAACTGCCTTCTAAAAAAACCTGGAAATGTCACGGTAGCAACATCAAGATACTTTAAGGACCCCATCTTTCAGCCAGAAATCACCCGTTCCACAGTACTTTACATTCATGTTATCTCTGGGAATGCAAGATGGTGGAAGACTGAACAGTGGAGCATTTAGATAGAGGACATGTAAAGTCCCTGATGTTCAGTTTGGGTATCAGCATTACTAAATTGAAGCTGCCCAAACTGAACAGGCTGTTCATGGAACAGACCAAATTTGTTTTCTATGCTAGGAAAAAATGGTCCCCTTTGATTTAAAATATCTATGTGCTGCCTATAATTAGTATATAATTTGATCTGGCCAATGGCAATTAATCAATTTTATATGTAGATGTCATTGGTGGCAACAAAGATTTGGAAATAAGACATTCCTTATATTTCATGAAACAGCAAGGTCGTAGATGGATGTATGTCAAAGTGAGACTCATCACAGAATGGTAAGGGGTAGAAGAGACCTCTGGAGATCATCTAGTCCAACCCCCTGCTAAAGCAGGTTGCACAGGATCACGTCCAGATCAATTTTGAATCTCTCCAGAGGAGACTCCCCAACCTCTGGGCAGGCTGTCCCAGTGCTCAGGCACCCTCAGAGTGAAAAAGTTTTTCCTCATGTTAAGATGAACCTTCCTGTGTAGAAGTTTGTGCCTGCTGCCTTTTGCTCTGTCACTGGGCACCATTGAAGAGAGTGTTTTTTCCTAAAGTCTTAGAATTGAGGCTTTTGTTCTTGAAGAACTTTTGCCAATTGGAGATAGTATCAGTGAGACCAGCTGGTAAGGCAGTCATCCTACAATTCAAGAGGTCAAATTAATTTAGAAGACTAGATGTAGTTGTCTAGATTTTAGTTCAGTGTTTAAGTGGTTTTAGGCAGGTGGATGCAGTTAGACTGTGCCAGCTGACCTAGCAGCCAAAGAGTGGTACCAGTATTCAATCTGCAAGCAAAGACATCATTCGTGCTTCTTATTGTGTGGGTTTTTTTAACTCCCTTTAAAAGTGGGACAGGCTCCTAGTTTGCTCAGGAACTTCTTTAGGCTCTTTTTTTTTTTAATTTCCTCATCTCAGTTGATTTTTGCATCCTTTGTTTCCACCTCTCCTCCTTCCGTTGCTCTAGCAGCCCTCTCAATACCTTCTCCTGCTCTTGTCAGCACAGAGCAGTACAATGTTATTAATGTCTCTTCTCATTCCCAGTCCTTTCTGCATCTCTTTCCTGTTGTTGCCTCCAGTGACATGCAATGATGATAATGGGATGCAGTGCCACTGGCGTGCTACCCCAAAGCCCTGCAAGGACTAGTTCAGAGGTACAGAATTGCTTAAAAAAGCCAGGAGCTTCTCTACCCAAGGGGAGGAAAAAGCGATTGCTTGCTGCGTTAGGATCTGAATGCTCCTTGCCACTTCCTAGCAGAGCAGTTTAGAATCAAGCTCCACTGAATGATAATTGTTTTAACTACCATTGTGGCTCTCTCTTTTATCCAGGGGCATGGCTGGGGAGGATGTGTGAAGTTGTGCAACTGATGTCTGCCTAATTCACAGGGTATTCCTAATTGGTTGGGATAGATCTCCCTGCCCTCCCTTCTCTCCCTTCCCCCACCACTGAGTTGCAGTTTAATTCTTTGCTTACAGCTTTTCCAAAGAAGTTTATGCTTTCTTTGCACAGTCTGCATAAAAACAAAGGGGACCAATATGAACATCTTGAGTATGGCCAAGATTACAAAGTCCTTCATTTTGTTATTGAGAAAGAAAGGATTTTTAAAAATTCAATAAACCATAATCATGTACATTTTATAATGTTTTATAATACAAACATTGTGATAAATGCAGCTCAGCTAACAAAGCATTTGCACGGGGAAGGTTAGTGATAGGGATGACCACATCAACTTCATTCAATAATAAGATTTCCTGCTTTAGATATTTACAAAGACAGCTCAGGGAGCCTATAAATTTAGACTCACTTAAAAGTCTAATTTCTCTTCTATAGAACGAACTAGACACCCTAAATAAATTGTATATGTTTTCTACCGGGATGTTAATACATCAGTGTTCCCACTGGCTGAGCTGGGAGTCCCTAGACCTAGTTTGTAGGCAACATGAGGGACTCCAGCATGTCTAAATGAAAGAATGACCTACTGTTGAACTGGGAGCTTCAGCTATATGCAGTTTAGAAGATGTTCTGATATCATCCCAGACCTGTGCATCTATATGTTTTCCCTTTTAGTCTCCATCTTAAGGTAAAACCAGATAGATCTCCTTAGTGCAGGGGATGGACTCCTTCACTCTTCTGTTTGTGATTCTCTTTGCCTTTAGAAGACAGCAATAAAACTGTTTGAACTGAGTTAATAGGCATTAATAAACACATTAAGATTACAAATTGTATTGATGAGTGTACCCTACTGATGAGACCAACACTTTTCACCCCATAACCAATTTTAGTTTCTCTCTGATTTATTTAGTTTTATGTAGAATTCATAAGTTTTCAGTGAGATATACTCAGATATGAGCTCTGAACACTACCTGCTTGGAAAAAAAAAACCCTAAAAGCATACAAAACCTTCAGTGTATCCACCACCACTTCATCTCTGTACCAGTTTTGTACCAGTGAGAAGAATTTTTGGACAGGTATCTATTCATCAAGTCCTGCAGCATTTTTCCCTGCCTCTCTGAAGAGTTTGTGTAACCTAGTGGTGCTGTTGCCAAATAATTACGTTGAACATTGTCTGTCGATGCTTTCAGATTCGTTCGGATTATGGAGTTTATCGTGTTTCTTCCTTGTTTTCCAAAATGTAAGCCATTGTCTTGAACTCTTTTTGCTGAAAATGCACACAACCCCTTATGCTGTTCTTGCAAAATCATGGCTTAGATCTGAAACAGGATAGGCAGCAGAGTTCGCTTTTCTTGTAGGCTTCACATTTTTCATCAAGTCAATGATACAAAAAGACAGGTTGCTAGAGGAAGTCAAGAGTTTCCTTGTTAAATCATTATACATAGAAAAAGAATTTATTTTGTCAAAATTAATTTTGTCAGGTAATGTATGCACCTGTTCTTACAAAAGCAGCAGAAGCAGTTTCTTGCATCGGGAAAAGAATTGCTGATCATCCACTTTGAAAGATCTTTTGGCTTGGTGCTTGGGGCACTCATCTGTGATGTGAAAAAGTGCAGTAAAAATCCCTAGTCTGCATGAAAGACAGCACTAACTTGAATCTTAATCTCTTCCACCAGAGCTATCCAGGGCTCACACTGCTCATATAAGTTATTAGTTAGCAAAAAGATGATTTTTTTCCTGAAGGGCTAATGCTAACTATTCCAACAGCCTGAGGGATTTTATTTATTTTCTTCCAGGATCCTATCACAGTGTGATTTCTTCTCCAGTTTTTGGCAGGTAGGCAGGCAACCAGAATAACTGTGACTGATTCGGATGAAAAAATAGATACGTCCTCTTTTAGACTTGAGAGTCTTAGACCCCTTTTGTGCCACCTGCTTCCAAACCATACTTTGCATCTCCTGGGATTTGGTGGAGTCTAGAAATTATGCTGCAGTTTCTCAATTGTCCTCTGCTCCTGAGAGCATGAGTAGATGATCAGGTTACTGGTCAGCAGTGCCAGCTGGAGATTTGAGACAGCTTTAGGTACTCCATGCTTCCTGTGCTTATTTAAAGCAGCTCAGTGAACATCACTGAGCTTACCTTGCTTGGGAAGTTACTCTTAATGCATAGCATGATTTAAGGACATCAAATCCTGCACCAACCAAAGAAGAGACCTTGAAACTAAGATCTAGTAACAAAGAAACTTTTGGAAAACAACTTGAATGTAAACGCTAACAGCTAGTCATGAATAGTGCGTCAAGAGGATGTCACCGTGAGGTCAGCGTGATCTGAGGCTGCCAGTGCAGTGTCTTTACATATTTAAGCAGAAGAGCAATTATTCAATACTAAACTCTGATGCAACTTAGTGGGAGCACCTCATCCATCTGGATACTTCTTTATGACTTTAAAAAAAAAAAAAAAAAAAGAACAAATGCATTTGGAGAAGAGTGGGGACTTGTGAGGGATCAGTTTAAAAGAAGGGATTAGAAGCACCGCATACAGCCCTGAGGGGAAGCAATAGTCTACAGACATTGGAAGATTGCAAGCACTGAAGACAAAACAAACATGTGAGGTACTAGGAGAGGGTTTAGTTAGATCCCCTTTTCCCACGTGAAATTGTGGGTGAATTTCTAGATAAACTTCTTTAGAAAGAGCTAGCTATTTGCTTATAATAGTATTGTGAACAACAGCGTGTGGGAATTTAAAAAATGCTAGCGTGGTGCCTAGAAAAATAAGTGTAAGTTGACTGTAGGAAGTAACTCTATACAGGCATGGAGATAGTTTAGCATAATCAGCTTTTTCCACCCGTAACTGGGAGGATATCGTGCATTATTAAAAGCAGATACTGCTGGCCACTTGACTATTAGTCTCTTACAGCTAGAAGGCTTTAAATGGTAGGTGTTGAAATCAGCCACAGGAGGGCTCTTGCATTATTTCCCTGCGAGCCTTTAAACATATTGAGGATAATAAAGGAAGAAACCTATTCAAGCAAGTATAGACAGGGGCTAAAAAAGATCGAGTCAATCTGTGCTCTAGTTCCTGTCAGTATGTACAGGAAAGGAGCGCTCTGAATCATGAATGGCTCACTGTGTGCTTTATTTCATCTGCTTGTAGAAGCAGGAGTGATTTCCCCTTCTGTGATCCTAGCTAGATGCCGTGTTTCTCCAATAATAGGGCATGGTTCGATGTATACGTCAGAGGTCTGGATATAAAGACTGAGATAAAGAAAAAGTTTCCATGATGGTACCAAAAATCTATTCCAGGTTGTCTGGACATCTAAATTTGGTGCTGTGCTAATCGTTACTAAAGCACATTTTTTGTTATTTTTTGCTTCTACTGTCTTCACTGTGACTCAAGGCCCATCAGTCAGTGCCACAGCAGTTCAGCTGGACTCCCAAAGCTGAATCCCTACAGAAGCAGGCCACTGCACCCAGCACAGACATTTCGGATGCTCGGGTAGCTGTCTGTTCGAAGTGGTCAGAAGACACAAGAGAAACCCTTGTGGGGACGGAAGGAGAACTCAACATTGTTAGACCAGTTGTGAAACAAAGCCTACTCCAAAGGAACAAACATCCACAGCGGAGCTGACTCGATCCATATCTTGCTTTCTTCTTCCCTCAGGAAAAGGAACTCTTAGCCTGTGCTGGATTTACAGGTGCTGCACAAGGACCTTCCCACCAGTCAGTTGAGCTGCAGACTTTCTTCTTTGCCTCGGGGATACCCAGCAAATCTTTCCACTTACCAAGTGTACAGACATACAACTTTATCTTCTTTTCCCTTAGGACATCCCTCTCAATTTGTTGCTCTTCCAGAAAGATTCTATTTCTTACAGGCCCCTTCAAAATCATCCCTATCCAAGAATATGGATAAAAACGTGTCCTTCAAATTCGAGGAGAGTCTTCTAAAAATCACCTCTGCTTCTCCGATTTGCTCATGCATTCCAGGTGAAGCATATGAGGGTAGAGATGAGTTGTAGAGAGTTAGCTTCTTCATGCTCTGATCCAAGGGAAAGATTTGACACCCCTTCCAACAGGGGTTTTATATGCAGTTCATAACACACTGCTAGTGAAAGCAGCTTAAGAAAATAATTAAAATTTTGCAAAAATTGGTTTCTTTTTTGCTGTGGCATTACAAAAAAAAAAAAAGTTAAAAGCAGAACTAACACAGTCTGCTGTTCCAGACCTTCACACTAATGTTAGAAAATTACTTTTGAAGTACAGCTCCAAATTAAACAGTATTGACACTTTACCTCTGATCTATTCTTCCTTAAGCAGAGGAAAGGGCCATCTTATCTCACATGAAAGTCACTGCTGTGGGAGCCAGCGTCCATTAGCACTTGTAAAATGTCCTTGTCTCTCTCCTGATATGTATAGAAATTCAAATGATTAAATTCATAAATGGGCACCTCAAATAAATATTTAATAAATGGATTAATAAATGTATTGAAAAAACAGTATCTTTTACTAGGGTCCCTCAATTTACCCCTTGAGTGATCAAACCACCAAGGTATTGTCTATCTGATATGGTTTGAGACCTAGGAGGACAGTGGGATTTTTACACCTGAAAGGGTTTTTTTCCTTCTTCCTTGTCTATCCAGCTCTTTGGGACATAAGCAGTTCACATTTTCTGACTGAATTCTTCCTGGAGCATTAAATGCCATTTTTTTCTAGAGTACTCACAATTTTAGGAGCATTTGCCCCTTTGGCTTTTGAGCTTCAAAGGGGAAATCCATCCACAGGTGCCAATGTGAAGGATGTGACTAGTGTGAGATGCTGTGTTGTTTGTAAATCTGCACCTGGTCTGTTTTGAAAACTATCTCCACCACTGCTGCCTCTGGCACTTATCCCCTTTCCTGGCCCACAATGTTTTTTTACAACCCCCTGAGGCCCAGCATATCTGGCCATCAGGATAGCAAGCCACCAAACAGTGATGAGCAGCAACCATGTGCAAAGAATTCCTTCAGAGTCCTGTTGTGTGTTGTCCTGTCCCGTTCCACCCCCCCACCGACTTCTCCCCTCCCGAATGTTTGCTCTTTCATACTTCATTGGAGAATTGCATTATCTCCAGAAGATGTGGTCGGGCTTAGCACGGGAATGTCTGCAGCAACATGCCGCCCTCCTCCCAGAGATGCTGCAGTGGGACAAGTTGCCTAATAGGTAGGAATGGAGGCTCTTCTTGGCTGCAAGATATAGAAATAAATTAAATAAATGAAGAAACAGAAAAAAAGGTGGGGAAAGGAGATTGGGGGGAAAAGGGAAAAAAGAGAGAGCAACTTTTTTTTCCCCCCTTCTCCTCTGAAGGAAGCAGCAGTGTCTCCTTGCAGAACGACAACCCTCAGGATACAGCAGTTGTCTTCAAATCTGTGACCATAAAAAATCATTATCTCTGTGAAATACAGCAATTTGGGAGATAATCAAACAGTGACCAGGGGGCAGAGCTGCCAATCTGAAGGATTATGCTCTGTGCACGCTTGATTCTGTCTGACCTTCCTCCGAGCCAGCTGTCAGCTTGGCGAAAACGCACACGGATCGACTCAGGGCACATTCATTAGACTGTCTTCGGTGAAGAAGTCATTTGCATAAAACCCCAGCTTTCTTAATTAGTACTTCATTTTTCCCTTGACTTATTTTGTGGCTAAGTTCACTCGCTTTTTTTTCTTTTTTTTTTTTACTTGCCGAAAAATAAAATGGGGGAGGAGATTTCTTTTTTTTTTTTAATGTGGGGGCAGGAGGGAATATGACTTGCAAATTAACTCGGTGATAATTAGCCTATTAACATTTTTCAGAGATGTAGGAGGTTTCCAAATGTAAAAAAAAAAAAAATTAAAAATTAAAAAATCAGGAGGGGGAAAAAAGTACGTGTGGGGGAATATTGGAGTTGAAATTTATTATCTAAACTGCTGGATTGACGATATTGAAATGTTGGGGGAAAAAAAACATTAAGTCCATGTGTTGAAAAATCTCACTTCTTTTTTTACATACCATTTATTCATTCTCAAAGACTAACTTTGGAAAGTGATTTTTAATCTTTCCCATGGACAGGCAATGGAATCTTTTTCTTGTGAGAAAAATAAAAATATGTATTTTGGTTCTGTAGTTAATATTGGATGAACAGTTTGGATTAGGGAGAAGTTAACCACATGCTGCAATTTAACTCGGACATTTCTTGAACCGATATTAATTTTCACATCCCATAAAAGCTTCAAAACCATAGTTGTGTCAAAAGAAACTGCAAACTGTTGTGTGAGTGTAAAGCATTCACTTAAGATGCGCTGCACTTTACTGATTTAAAATTGTTAAGTGATTGTTAGGAACAAACGAACCACAGGAATGATTGCCTTGTGTTACGAAGAGTGTTCAGAGTAGAGAGAGAAGCCAAATTAGTACAGACATTATCAAATTTGTTCTTTAGTTCAAAGTGGATGCTAATGATGCTTGTTCTCTGTTTGATATTCTACTCTTTCCTGATGTAGGAAGGTATTTCAGAGTGCTCCTAAATTTAATCATAAACTCTTCCAACTTGCATCTCACTACTAGTATTGGAGCATAATTTATTGTACAAGAGGAGGGAAATCCTGAAGTCTGAGCAACATCCTTGTCACTGATGAATCAGAAACTACCAGGTAGAAGGCATACACATCCTGCCCCACTGTGCTTTTGTGGCAGCATTCTCTTTAAAATGGTGCAAAAAGAAGTAAAACTTGCTGTCATCACTTCTAAGTTCCTCACCATCATTCAAGAGAGGAAAAATATATCAGGACATCTCTGTTCTTAAATATTGTCACTCTTCCCCTGGTTTTACAAGTCTTCTGCAATATAGGACCTAAACAGAGCTTCAAGACAGGAAAGGTGTCTGTAGCCAGGAAGTTGAACCTCACTCGATTTGAAGAATCAGGACTAGCCTTCAGAAGGCCAAGTATTTCAGGTAGCTCTTTATTAGTGAAATGAATAGTGCCAGGACCTGTTCTCTGGTCCCCAGGGCAAGAGACTCAGCCTGGTTGTGCACAAACTACTACATTGCCTCAGTCTCCAAAACAGTGTGAATGCAACCAAATCACCTAAAAGGAACTGTCCTTGGCCCACACTAAGACCCCAAACATGCAGTGAAATCATTTGGGAGAGCACTAGTTGGTCTGGAACAAAACCCACACTGAAGACTACTCTGGATATATATAACAGTGTGAACAGCTACATTTTAGTGCCTGTGTCCATTTCCAGCAGCGTTTGGTTTATTCACACAGATGTACCCTCAGTTATTTCCATTTGGGAATTAAAATTAGTTTTGAGGCCCATTTCAAATTTTGTTCATTGGGGTGTTGTGGGAAATGTGTTTACATAGTTACCTTGAAAACCTGTATCTCTATGTCCAATAGAATTTTCAATACTATTACTGAAACGGCAAATTAATTAAATACTCTGAAGACTACATGTGTAGACTTTTTATACAGAGAATGAATGCAACAACATTAGAGCTCTTGTTTTATGAGTTATACATTGGTATGGATTGAGTAACATTAAACTGCTTCCAAATTTCACCTGCTCTACACCTGCTCCAAAGGACTTCCACATTTCTGAACACACAATCTCTTTTTCTCGTGATGTGTAATAACAGTACTCAGAGTGTGCCAAGAGCTGTTGTAGTTACGTGGTACTAATGCAAACAGCACACATGTCAATAGAAATATTGTAAAGTTCATTTTCACACTAATTTTTTCCCAATAAAAACTGTAAATTAATGGGGACCTGTCAGAAAAAGTCTAATCTTCAAAGATTTTTTTATTGTTCATGTGTAGGCTGGTACCTACCTGACTACTAGGAGCTGATCATTAAGATGGATTAAAATAGGAAAAAATTAAAAATCTGTCTACACATTTTCATTCTCATAGAAAAAAATATATTCTCCTGGCGAAGAGTTGGAATTTGGAGATAACTGACATGCAGTCTCTCTCTGAATTATTCTACACTTATCCTCAATAGGTTTTGGGTATATCCAATACGCTCTCATCCTGCCAGATCTACTGTCTGTAGCCTTTGATGAACTCCTATAACTTCTGTTACTCTGAGAAAATTTACTAAATTACAAAAAAAAGAAAATTCATTATTAGGCCAAAAGTTTCAGCAGTAATTCTGCATTTAGTTACTAGGAATAGTATAAAGTCTAGTTACAAACTTTTCATGCTATTTTTGCACCCTCTCAGTGCCATCATGCTCAGTAGACATGTTCATTCAGCTCTCAGCCTTCATACCCCACCTCCAAGAATCCTGGCACAGACCCATAGGTGCTTCACTCATGTTATTCAGCGTTTTCTCCTTATTCTATTTGCCTCTGAATTACAGCAGCAATTCAGAAACATCGTGTTCTCAGAAGTAAATAAAATATTGTTCCTATGACACATTCATATAAGTCCAAGAACAGTCATCAGCCACTGCTAGTTGGTTCAATACAGTAGCAGAGACTTTAGGTCCTTATCAAAGAATTAATTTTGTATTTCCCTTCTAGGTGAAGGTCATTTTATCTAACTTTTCGAGTTCCAAAATTTAGGCATTTAGTCTGAGCTAGTTAACTATATTCCTGCTATAGTTGGAAGGAGATAGGTATGTCAAGACAGAAATCAATTCCAACTAAAAGAGATGCAAACTTTATGACAGGATAAATTACTCTGCCTAGAATCTAGTCTCTCCTTGCTGACCATTGGGGTATGTCTTGACAGATAACTTAGCCAAGGAACACTATTTCTAGAAAACTGCAGTTCAACGAGATGGGTCAAGAGACTAATTGCTTGATTACATGGTACAGAAGCTTTCTTGTCATTCTAGTAATTTCACCTTAGCGTAATAACAATTTTATAGGTGTAATGTCATGGCCCAGTTTCCAAACTCATTTTCTGTCTTCCTTGTTTTGTCTTAGAGCATTGGTAATCTCAGAAAAGTGATTCTTATTACGTATTACTTATCTTCCATAGGCACTTACCTGAGATAGTCCTTTTTATCCATTTTGACTGAGATGTACCTTAGCTAGGTGTGCCATCTGAGCTGGTGTAGGTTCCTTCACTAGGGAATGGGGACACACATGAATCCCTAGAGAGCACTTAATCCCACCCACAAAAGGTGATTAAGGCATCAGAGTTGAAATCCTTCTCTGACTAAGACTAGGCTCCTAATTTTGCAATGGTTAAATTGGAATAGAGTTTGTGGATTACTTCTGTGTACCATATATAAAGCCACTGAATTTATTTGGATTGCCATGAAATAAAGCAGTATTACAGCCTTCAGTAGTTTTATAAAGACTGCTAATAGTTAATGGTTTCTCAAGCCCATGAGTTCTAAGGCACCCAGAGTATACTGAATATTTTCTGCTGTTCTACTCCTTCCACTACTTCTTCTTTGTATGACACCTAATTACTTTCTCTTGTATTATTCTGAGACAGTAAAGTCTTTGGGACAAAAGGAATCTGAATTCTGGGTGAAGACTCCATGGATCTCTCTCCACAAATCTCTAAGGCTGTTCCACTGAGAACACATATCACCATACTATATTCTTGGTACCTGTGTAGAGCGATATAGCTGCATCCGAATGCTGCTGTTCCAGCTAGTAAACTCTGTGCCCTATTCTAGCAGGTCATTGGTCAGTTCTAGATAGGGTTGCCACTTTTGACAGTAAAAATAAAATTAAAAAGAATCAACAAAATCCATAATAAAAATCCATAAGGCTGGATGATAAACCCTGATGCAATAAAGAGATGCCAAGGATTCCTGGCAAAGGGATGGAGATACAAATCTGCATTGCATCCCCATATGGATTAACTGTCTCACTTCAACGTCCCTCTTTGTCTCCTGTCAGACAACAGTTATGTGTGGGCATAACTAAGGACTGAATATCAAAATAGGGATGCTTCTTGGACAAAGCACTTTGTTGAAATAATAACAGAATATAAATAAAGGAAAAATGCTCCTGAATCTTCAGCAGGCTTAAGGAATGTTTTACTCCTTCAAGATGTGTCTTTTCTCAGCTCTCAGCATATCACATCATGCCTTCTCTTATTTTGTTCCCTGAATTGCTGCATTTTTTCTTTACCGTCTCTTCTCTCTCTCTCTCTCTTTCCAACTACTAAAACTTAACCTAAATACCCCTGCCACCGCTTAAATCCATTACATCTTGCTCTGTCCTAGTTGACTAATGAGAATAATTATCAAACTATTTTTCAATGTGAATTATCTACTCAGGCTAAAATAAAACCACCAATCTCATTTCCAGTGAAAATCCTGAGTCTGGCCAACAATCGCAATCCCCGAAGTAAAATAACATGGTTTTATTTACTAAGGTCTTTAGTCAATTCATTGGTTTTTATTGGCATTGAAATAACATTTGGGCAAGATTATATTGCATATCTTTTTTTTTTTATCCTTTTTTTTTTTTTTAATATGGCTTTTTAAAAGCTCACAATTAAAAACCCTCTGTTAATACTCTGATATTGCCACCAGGATCAAAATGGGATTAGTGCCAGGATTCTAGGCTACTAAAGCATGTGCATACTACTGAATGCACACTCACTGGAATGCTCATTTCCAGAAAAAAAAAAAAAAGGATCACGGAAATAGGATTCTTTCCAAGATGCTCTAAGCATCATCCAAAGGCCCAGATCTTTGTGCTGCCTTGGCACAGGGAATCTCTCAGCTGGTGTAAATCTAGTGTACCTGGCTCTTATGTCAGCTTTTCCCTTAATATAGCTTGAAAATCAGCTGCACTAATGCCCATCTGGGACATGATGCCTGGATCCTCAGGCAGTCTTGTAAAATACAGCACTTTCTACACTGCTCTGAGTTACTCTTTCCGAGGACCAATAAAGATATGGCTTGATGCTTTCAGAGATACAATGTATTGGCATATGATATCTTACTGTGATGGAGAATAAATATGCATAATAAATTTAAAAAAGAGAGAAATAAAATATTGTCATGTTATCATGAACATCCTCAATAGTGGACCAAATATTCCCAGAGAAGAGGGAGCAACAGGCCCAAATATCTCAGGGGATGAAAAAATGCAAGAAAACATCTGTACTGTGCAAAATTACAACATGATTCCATTAGAGCAACTGCCTTGATTCCATTAGCTCAGATGCTTAACGAACTTGCTTTACACGGGATGAACATGTAAAACCATGTTGAGTCAAATTCTCTGTCCAGCATCAAGAAGGAAATAGAGATTTGGGGTCAAGGCATGAAGAGAGAGGAGCTCTGGGGGCAGTTGTCATCATTGCCACAGGAATTCCATATCATTTTGGCATTACCTGAGCTCAAGAGAACCTCAGCATTGGCTCTAGATGATGTCATCCCTTTGTCCAGACCGCTCATGAACTTTCCAAGGATTGTGTATTACCATGTGTTGACACCATCTCTGTCTTGAATGGCTCCTGATCTCACCTGGACTCTTGGGAGTATGAATACCTCTAGAAATAAAAATTATAGCAGACTTAGAACCTCTCCTTACAGTATTTACATACTCATTGTTAATCACAGAAGTTCGATAGTGACACAAGTTAACAGTAGTGTGAGTTGACATCCCTCCAATGTAGCACTGTATCTAATCCATGTAAGAGGATAGTAGTCATCTTCTGATGCTTGCTAATGGAATCACACCACAGGTATGAGCAGTACCATCTAATTACCTAGATGTAGGTGCCATGTGTGCAGGCAGAGGTATCTAAAAAATCCTCAGATGACCTACAGGGACTTGGGACTTTCTGGAGTAGCGACTGGAGGCCAAGCAGGGCTTTCCCAGTTGCTGAAGGGTTTTTAGCAAAATAAACTAAAGAGAAAGTGACTATTCTGAATAATTAAAAACCTATGGTTTGACTGATCTTTATTATGAAATGTCTCATTTAAGTTTCTGTTTAATTTTACAGGGACTGAAGTTAAAATACAGCTTAGCAGTACCAAAGTCCAAACTTTTAATGTTTTCATTAACCTTTTTTAAAATATAACCTTATTCTGAGGAAGAAAATATAATTTTTTTACCTTTCTGTGATTTTTTTTTAAACTGTAAAATGAGAGCTAAAGATACATTTATCATTTCCTACTTATGCTTCTAGTCCTGCTGCTGCTTTTACAGACAGCATTATTAGAGATGGGTAAGAGTTGGATGTAGCAGAGGACTTCACAGAGATTGCTTGGTGTTCAGGACCTGGACAGTGATGATTATAAGCCCTCATAGTTCCTCAGATGAAATGTCTGGTAAAACTGCATAAAACTGATCAGAGATGTAGAATCAGCTCTCTCAGAGTGACTGGGAGCAGACCAAAGCTTTCATTTAGAAAGTGACTCTGAATTCACTGGATTGCCTGATGGAGAATGTCACCTTCACTGACAACACTGAAACTGCACCAAATATAATCTTAAGGTTTAATTTCAATTCCACAATAAACTAAAAGCTAATAATGCAAGTTTTTCACACCTTGATGTAAATCAGAAAGACCCCCAAGAGCTCAACAGAATTATTCCAGAGTTTCACTGATGCAATTTTTTTAATAGAATTAAAATGCAAGTTTAAGTTACTTAGTTTACCTAAATATATTTATCAATGAGGAGTGTCATCTCATCCACAGGACTCAGTAGTTGTATAAAAGAAAGGTTTATATCAAGTCCTGAACTTTACTGTGCAAAGTGCTGTTCTTACAAAAAAAATAACCCAAAAAAACACCAGATCATGTCCTAATTGCAATCTGAATAAATGAGGCAGGTAAAAAAAACAGGGATAAGGAAATTATATCATCCCTTTTTTTTAAAGATCATGGAATGAGGCACATAGCAATTAAGTGTTGCAGCCAAGGTCACACTGTGATTTGCAGTCCATAGCACATCTAGGTTTTGAACCTCTGTTTCAAACTTCCCAACCAAAGCAATATATTTTTTAATTTTTATTTTCTTTTTAAGAAGCAAAACATTTGTGATGGCAGTTTTTATGGTTAGCATATGAAGTGGCAAATGCAATTTTAAAAATGATATAGCTTAACAATTCTCTTTTTACTTTATTTATCCTGGGTTTTTTTGGTTAGAGTCATGAGGCTTGTTTTCTTTCCTCTTTTTTTGGGGGGGTGCTTTTTGCTTAGGTATCAAATTGTAATCATACATAAATAAAATAAAATAAAATAGCTACCTAAATACCATTACCTGAAATTTTGAAACATTAAGACTTCAAAAGGGTTAATTAATTACATTAGCTGTGTCATTATCCTGGCAACATTCTGCCGGAGGGTGTATAGATCTATTCAGCTGCTGAGTTTGAAAGAGCTGTGTCCTTCTCTCACAGAAGAAAATTCATCAGACATTAAAAACATAGTCATTAGCAGAACATATTGTTTTCTCTTCACCAGATTGGAGAACATCAGATGGAATAATCAAAACAAATATTAAATAAATACTTTTTTTTTTAAAGTATGGAACCCAGAATTCATCACAAGTCAGAATAAATATTTTCCATGATAAACTGAAGCTGCTTAATATTTATTGAATGTGGAGAACCAAACCCTCCACAGTTGCACATCTTTGTAGTCAAAAGTGGGTGTAAAATGCTCCTATACCAGAATAATAAAATGATGCTATCACTTTTAACAGGTGTAAATAACCGTAGAAGTTACATCTAGTGTAAGTACAGAAAAATTGGTAAACTAAAGAAACAACAGCAAAGATGCTTAAAGGTATGAAATGGGTTCCGCATAAAGGGAGATAAACAAAAATAAAACTATTCAGCCAGGAAAGAAAGACTAATCGTTTCAGGATGTGACAGAAGTCTATGAAATCATGACAATCATGCGGGAGGTGAAGAAAGAACAATTATTTGCTACTTCTTGTAATACAAAATCTAGGAGGTATCAAATAAAGTTATCTAAAGGTGGGCTCAAAATGATTAAAGGAAAGTACTTCTTCACGCAGCACATAATTAAACTATGAAACTCATTGCCACGGGATGTTGTGAATGTCATAACTTTTTCATGGGTTCAAAAAGCAATTAGATACAAACATGGAAGGAAAAGCCTTCATAGACTATGATAGACAAAGAACTAACCCCCAGGTCAGGAAATCGCGTAGCCACAGATTGCAGGAAAACAGAACACTAAAATGTGGGAACATCAATGTATATTTTCCTTCTTATGCTCCTTCCCAACGGGCAGTCATTATTGGCCATTGCTGGAGACTGAAAAACTGTCTATATAGTCTGTGGTCTTACTGAATGCATCTTCTTTTACAAACCAGTTGAGAATTAGCCTGAAAAGGTTAGCCCCAGAGTGAGAGGAAATATTTTTTAAATTATAAGACTGTCCTATGTTTTCATGTGGTGCTGTAGATCTTGTACAAACCCCTGCAGCTCCATCTTCCCTACAGTAGCAGACAGCACTGTTCCATGCCACATGAGGAGGAACATGTCAGAAGCCTGTGGTCATTTTGCAAGATCTGTCCTGCCAGAAGAACTTCGAACTGCAGCCACCAGAAGTGGTCCTATTGGAAACTCTTTCATCTCTATCATCTGAAAAAGCCAAAATGAGGGTTGCAGACTCATCCTGTTATGCGTGCATGACTGTGCACTTCTAGACGCTTCCTAAACAACAACAACAAAATAGCCTTTTCATTAGTGAGATGTCAGGGAGCTAGAAGAAATCCTTGGTGTACAAAATAAATAAATTAAAACTATCCCTATTTTTATTTGAATCATACAAAAAGTGTCTAATTGTAAGCAGGGATGCCCTGGTGTTGTTGCTGGTTAGTAATGGATTTGAACAGAGAAGAACTCTCAGCACTTCTGATGTCACAGTCTGATGTGAATTATTTTTTCCCTGAGCACACACGGGTACCCAGAGTAAAGCAACAATAATTCTAATAGTTAAAAAAGTTTTGCAACTAGAGAGAAGCAATGCTAAAGAATGGACTTTCATGAGCATATTTCATTCTGTCAGAGAGGTAAAAGCACAAGATACAGTAGGCAAATAAAAATTTCAAAAACTTGTAGATCAATCATACCTGAGTCATGTTCATGATACCTTCAGAAGACACTGTCTTGATGCCTGTGCCTTCCCTGATAAAGTTCATGGGCCTGGAAACAACTGGAGAGAACAGAAGTGTAGCAAAAAAAATGATAACTTTTATAAGAGAACGAAAACAGAGGCATTTTCCCAAATATTATGCAGAGAGTCAGTTTTGATGTGGGAACGGTTCCCTGGCAATTGGCAGAAATTATGCCATAAAAGCTGAACATATGCACAAGATATTTTGTTTTTCTTTTTTTGCTGTTGTTATTTAAAGATCTAAATAGCAATTTCCAGTGTGCCAGTGAAGTAAACTATATAAGTAGGAAACTAGAAATAAAAAGAAAATAATTTTATTCATTTTAGGATGAATTCTGAGGATAAAAAAATGAAAACCAAGCAATAAAAACAACAACAAAAAGCTATTAAAAAGGGGGAAACAATAATTGGTCTCATAAACAGTTAATTCTGAAGTGGTAGTTGCTAACAACGAATTTGGAAGGACCCTGCTACAAGCTCATGTAGGAAACGGTGTACACCAAGTAAGCAAAAAAAGCTTGTGAAACTGAGCTGTAGAGATGTAGTACTAAATATACTCAGAATATATATATATATGCTCCTGTACATGATCCCATGCACAAAATTTGAAAAATCCATGTTTTTTGATAAAGTATATTTGCACACAGACCTAAGGGGCAAATGGGAACCCTGGCAATGGGCTCAGACCCAGGACAGGAGAAGAAAAAATATTGCTTCTACACAGATTGTTTGGACAAAGCATCCAGATTCCCTAAAGACCCTGTTAACTCTGTGCAATGCCTACACCCCTCAGGATCATCAGTGAACACCACGGTGTAAGAGGCCATGTTTTTTCCCATTGACTTGGGCTTTTCGATTCCAAAAGGTCTGTGGGTCTCTTGTTAGGAAATGAGAGGGGTAACAGGAGGCTGTTAGCACTGACAAATGCATCGTAATGTTTCTGCAGTCTTACTAGATTCTAGAAGAGAAATAGAAAGGATCTGTGCTTTCTATTTTTCTTGTCTCCTGGTTCATCCTAAAAAGCTCTTTTTGTTGAAAAGGGTAGGGATTTTTTTCAATTTATCACTGAAGGTAAAATCGTGACATGAGCTGAAATTTCTGAGTTCACCTTAAACTGTCAGTGATAGAATTTGCTGGTTCATCCCATCACTCCGTACTTGAAGTGTGCAACCTGAGTTGATTTACAAAGGTGTTTTGGTCACTGACAAGCACTTGAGACTCAGTTCAGGTGCCTCAGAGAGACACCAAGTGTAATGTGAGATGCCAAAGGTATCCTGAACATCTGCAGGGGCCAGTTAGATCTAACTGGGGGCTTTTGGGAGACCTTACCATCTCTGGAGCAGCGTTTGGCAGTTGCTGCATATCAAATGGCACTGTAAACTGAACTGAGTGCGTTGAGAGGTGTATAGACAGACACCTAATTCCCTTTGAGAGTCAGAAAGGCATCAGCAGCCCAGCTGGCCCATTTTATTTATCTATTAATCTTTTTGTGGGTTTAGTTGCCAACACATCGGTGTTTGGTGCATTTGAGGCAGGCGAGGGTGCTTGGAATCTGCTGTCACTCAGGAATTGCACAGCTCTCTGTAAGTCATGTGCTGTATCTGTCAGTTCCCTGCAGTTGTCTGTGTTTCCAGTGCTCTAGCTAACTGTGCAGGGACAGCCAAGCTGACCCCTAAGCTGGTGTTTAGGCACACTACTGCAGCTTCAGATCAGACATATTGAGTCTATCACTATTTAAGACATGCTGTAACTTTAAAAGAACTTGGTTTTGCTCCATTAGAATTCCACTGAAAGTACTCTTTGTTGTTTTACTGGCTGCCACAAGCATGTAAGAAACATTTTGAGGTGGGTACCTAAAGACAGGAGCATAAAGATAGATGTAGTTACACATCTGGATGTCCCCAAAACCTCTGACCATAAAGTTGAACTTAAGCAGCATACAGATGTTCCCTCCAATGCAGAAAGGAATAAATGAACACTCTCCAAAGACTGAGTGAATGTTCTAGGCACTAGATATAACCTGTGACATAAAACTACATCCATCTTTTTTTAAGTTCCTAGGTGGTTATTTCAACACCATCTGGCTACCAAACTTCTACCTTCTTAATTTAAAAATGCAGTATGTTCCATCCCACTGCGTCCAGTTAGTATTATGGATGCCATTATGGGTGTATTCAAGTATGCCTCCTTTTTAAAATCTCCCACCAGAATCCAAAGGGTTGGATTAGCTTCAGAGTTTGAAAATCACCTCTATACAAAGACCTAACACGTAAGTATTTTCATCCTCATATTTTTAAGGGCATTCATAGAATCATAGAATCAACTAGTTGTATACATTTTGTACTAGATCCCCACAAAGGATTGACTGTATTTATGGTTCATGGGCTTGAGGCTGAGAGATATGACAGCAGAAATTTATAAATTTATGAATTATTTCCTAGAGGAGTTTAAGTGCTATGGGTGGAAGATAACTTGTTCCTCTTCATAGTTCTTGGAAGGGAAGGGAGGAGATACTTATGACTGCAGATCTCTTAGTTTCCCCTCTCATTGCTGTTCCACTGATAATATATTGGGGGGGAAATGAAATATTAAGTAGAAATATTATAGAATGTCTTTCTGTTTCACCAGGGGATGACAGATGAGGTGGGACATAATAACCCCATGCAGCGCTACAGGCTTGGGGGAGACTGGCTGGAGAGCTGTCAGGCAGAGAAGGACCTGGGGGTGTTGGGTGACTACAGACTGAGTATGAGTCAGCAGTGTGCTCAGGGAGCCAAGAAGGCCAATGGCATCCTGGCTTGTATCAAAAACAGTGTGGCCAGTAGGTCTGGGGAAGTGATTGTGCCCCTGTACTCGGCATTGGTGAGGCCACACCTCGAGTACTGTGTCCAGTTCTGGGCTCCTTGCCATAAGAAGGACATGGAGGTCCTGGAGCGAGTCCAGAGAAGGGCAACCAGGCTGGGGAAGGGGTTGGAGGGCAAATCCTATGAGGAGCGTCTGAGGGAGCTGGGGCTGTTTAGCTTGGAGAAGAGGAGGCTGAGTGGAGACCTTATCACCACCTACAACTACCCGAAGGGAGGTTATAGAGAGGTAGGTGATGGTCTCTTCAGCCAGGTGACAGGTGATAGGACAAGGGGGAATGGCATGAAGCTGCGCCAGGGCAGGTTTAGATTGGATGTTAGGAAAAAATTTTTTACTGAAAGAGTTGTCAGGGCCTGGAACAGGCTGCCCAGGGAGGTGGTCGAGTCACCTTCCCTGGGTGTGTTCAAAAAAAGGGTAGATGAAGTACTTAGGGATATGGTTTAGTTTAGGATGTGAATGGTTGGACTTGATGATCTTAAAGGTCTTTTCCAACCTTGTGATTCTGTGATTCTGTGAGAGGATACCTGCTGAGTTTACAGAGGCGATTCATCAGCATCCTGTTTGACCCATCGTTGTCATCTTAGAAATCAATATTTACTTCTGTTAAATGCCTTTGTCTTGGATAGGATGAGAAGGGAGGAAGGGTAAGGCAGGGAAAAAGCTAAAAGAGAGGTTTTGTGAAGAATTGCAGGAAACGTACTACATAATAAGCTAATTACATCTCATCCTGTCCGAGTGTCAATCTGCAACGGTGAATTATAGGCAAGAGGCTGCAGCACTTCACTTTCTTACTCATAACTAAATCAGAATCCTTTTAAGTTTTAATTAATCTGCTTAGCTTTAGTTGTGAGGGAACAGGGGAGTGGGGAAGGCAGGCAGATTAACCCTTCAATTGACAAGTACTTTCACAGTGTCCCCTCTTGGGCTATTTTCTTCTGAAGCACCTGAGGGAGACAGCATTATCAGTCTGACGTGGGAGCCTATTAGGCAGTGATATTTTTTTTTAATTTGCCAGTGTCTGGCTAGTCCTTTCTATTTCATTATCAAAAACCAATTAATTTTCTGTAAAAGCATCAAATTAATTACAAAATACTATGGAAATATAAAGAATGGAGGAATTTCCCTCTTCTCTCCTCCTACCCTTGCCTCATTATGGGAAACATGTTGGGCCCCTTGGCAGCAAAGCCCTATTAAAGAACTACAGACTGTCTAGTTCCTCATTTAAAATTCTGTTGGTGGTGTCAGGAGGCCTATGTGATGGGGGTAAGTCCATTTCCACCCACAGAGATCGTTTTCCAATTCCCTAGCACAAAAAATTAGTCATAAAATCATTAGAAGTAAGGCTGGAAGACACCTCAGGAGGAAACCAAATCCATGCCCTCTACCTGTTCACCAAAGCTTCCATGCTACAACCTTTCCAGGTGATCCACTCTGTTTTGCAATGATTCCTTTCATTAGATAGATGTCTCTACTGCAGTTTAGATTCATAATTATTTCTCCCATCCATTTCTAAGTAATTGAAGAGTATTACTCACCAGTCTTTTTCCAGTCTATTTTGCCCTTCTTCTTTCTATCTTTTCCTTATAGGCAGCATTCACTGTGGCTCTTCTACTCCGGGTGGTTAAAAGGAAAATGGTAAGAATGGAATTAAGCAACAGCTTGACCACCACTAAACATGAACCTATGATGCAGACCCTTAATCATCAGTGTTCAGTGGTATTTGAGATGTCCTACAATATTCTACCAGAGTTTCAGCTGCCAATTGTCCTTCTGTCCCGTGTCATCTGAAACAGCAGTATATGCCTATGCTTGGACAAAAATGTTGAGCCCCAGGTGTATGTCTGTAGGTGTCTACAAAGAACATGCTTTAACAATACTCAATGCAATTTGTTGAGGCTGGAAATACAGATTCAGTTGACCCACTAGAAGTGTTTGCTGAAGAGTAAGCTGAACCACTTTCTGGTCTGCTTTGACTTTGATACGAATGAGACCTCCACTGAGTACAGTGGAAGCTTAGATAGCTGGTACTTAAGTAGACACCTACAGGTAGACACAGAGGTCTATGGAACTGTGTCTTGGGCTGAGTTCCAACCCTTTTCATGTGACTCCTACATAGTAGGATTGTAAACGCAGGAATGTGATGAAAAGAATACCACATCTGAGAGATTTTTGCAAAATGGAGATTTCAGAAACTGTAATTCTGAAAATTTCAAAATCCTTTGTATTTACAATTTCTACAGCAAATAGTTGGCAAAGATTGACTTTAAATGAATTTTCATTGAGGAGCTTTACTAAAGGTGGGCATATGTAGTTCTCTTCAAAGGATTTGTTAAATTATGTGCTAAATATTTCCATTATACCCTCTCATTTCTGTATCTGCTGCAGACATGAATTCATGTAGTGCCAGAGTACAGTACATTTTCTAATTTGAATCCATCTCATATAACTTTGTTGTCTACTAGACTAACATAAACCTCTGGGTTTATATCCAGATGTGCTTTGCTGAATCTAATCACTTGGGGCACTAACTATTCAGAAATGGTCAAACCCCCCGTATGCATGTTCTATGTGCATGGGTGGACAGTGTAATTGAGATGTATGGGAGGAATGATACATGTTTGCACAAAAAAGGCAGATTTTGTTTATGCATATATGTTATAATTGTGATCTCCGTAACTAGTACAAAAGCTTCACTGGTTTTTGGTTAAACCTACTGATATTGACCAAATTATGTTGGCCTCCTTCCTAAACTCCTTTGGGTTTGTGTCTCTTTTGTAATAAATGTACTAAGTGTCGAATGAAGTATGCCCATTGCTAAACAAAAAAACCATAGTGCTCTGACCCCAGAATCCACTATCTTAAGGCATCTCAACTTTCCAGTAATGTAGCAGGCCTATCTCATTTTATTTTTGCTCTGAATTCTCCTTGTAGACCACAATTTAAGTAACAGCAGTAAGTGGAGCCCTGAAGCAAAAACAGCTCCATTTGGCAGCTGATACATTCTCCTTAAGGCTATCAGAGCACAAGTAGCTCAAACACTCACAGGACTTCAGGAAAAATTGAATTTTGCCTCTGTAAAGATTAGGGTTTTTCAGGCAGCACAGGAGTGATGAAGATGGGATGAAAAGCCCTGGAGATCTAAGTTTTCTGATCCTGCTTCTACCCAAATGGTGGTGACTACTAAAAAGGTCATTTCTATGAACAGCAGTTCTTGTATCCATTGGGTCTCCCCTGCAGACAGTAATAATAGTAGCCAACCAACATTTACAGGCAAAGCAAAGCAGGGAGTCTTGGTCATTTTCTGGCCATAGCCAAACTGCTGTTATTCCTGTCAATGAGGAAATGGTCCTCGTCTAGTCCACATCCCACTCACCTGACCACTGCTCCTAGAGATTCTTACGTTATAACAGGGCTTATGAAAACCTCACTATTATTCAGGGTACCTCCTGAATGTGGGGAAAACTATGCTCATTTTGATCAAATGTAGAAAAAAATCACTTTGGAAGAAAAGAAGCAAGCAGAAGGAGGTAAAAGTTGCAACATGTCTGTTATGTAGTCAGTTTGAGAGAGGAATTTACTACTGTGCAGAAGACTTTTACATCAGTTGTCTCTGTCTTCTGGTTAACTGTGAAGTTTCATTTAAGTTACACCCTTTGGAGCAGAAGCCCTGTGTAAACCAGAGTAAATTTAACTGACAAGTTTGTTTGATGGCAAAAAAATTCATCTCACCAATACTATAGATGTGTGAAATAACTATATTCTCTCATTTATAGTCAATAGGCAGAAACAGACACTTCTAGATCTCAGATCATCTGAAATATTTTAGATGTTTTCCAGAAGAAAGGTGAATTTAATCTTTTGAAGCCTCTTTTCATCACAATTAATCCTAAAAGAAGCCCAGGGTGCCTAGCTCAGATTTGTGTGTCAATCTAGCAGACAGCCAACGTTATCTGAGATAGATCCATGCTTAAGAATAAAATTACGTCTATTCCAACACTACCTGAAATCACCTCTGCAGCAGGTACAGAAATGAGAGGGTAATAATCTATGTTTATTCCCATATTATTTAGTTTTAGAAACTATTGATCAGTGAGAAATAAAAAACTGGATTCAGAAATACTGATAAAAACAAATTCTACTCACTTACAATCTAGGGAAGTCTTGAAAATAAGACCCAGTCTTCAGTTTCTGCAACTCCACCCATTCGGTTGAGCTGGGCAGATTTATACCAGCTAAAGATTAGGATCGAAATATAAGCCTAACATCTTTAAATGCTTTAATTATTTATCCAAGGCTGTTTTGACTTGCCCTCTGCAGTTGGCTGTGAGTCAGAGGAAGCCTTAAGTAGTATATTAGCAATTATTAGCCATCTTAAGCTTTCACTGCATATTAGGAATCAAATCAGACTTCTTTATTCTTTTAATTATTATTTTTTAGAGAATGGAAAATAATGTCTAATTTATCTCTGTAAAATAAAAGGCTAAAATAGTGCTTTGGGTAAAAATGTCCCATTTACATGCCTGCCAGAAGTTGGGAGGAAAAAAAAAGAAAAAGAAGCATGGAAAAGCATTTGCCAACACAAAGGACTGCATAAACATTGGCTGTTGGTTGCTTCACCACCCATTGCTCATAGCTGACGACAGAAAGTCATAATCTCTAGGGGCCAGAGTGTCAAAGACCGCTTTATGAAGACATCAACTGAACTCTTTCTTGCCATTTTTCTGTCTCCCAAGGTGCAGGGAAAGCTGCAGTACCGTAATGGCTTTCTCAATCTATGGTCTGCAGAGATTGCTGTACTTAAATAATCCCATATATTTAAATCTCAAGGTGCAAAAAAGTGCATTCTGCTACAGGTGTCATTTCAACCTCACCCTCCTTTGACCCAAATGTAAAAATCTGTCAGTGTCTGGTTGGTGGATTCAAAAGCAGCCAAAGACAATATCAGCTCATTCCTTTGTGCATTGTTAGATACAGAAACCATGTCCACACTAGCTAGTGGATTGACTAAGGAGGCTTGAGTGGCCTTTTGATCTTTTATTAAATGCTTGACCCTGAAATGTTATGGAAGAGATCAGCATCTTCGGACAGAAAGGATCAGACACAAAAGGGACCTTAGGTGATGGATGTAATTAACATTAAATAAATGCAAATTACTTTGAGCAGTTTTTAATGTCTCATTTTTACTTTGTCTGCAATGAGTTAGGGAATAAGTGTGTATCAAGCTCAGAAAGAAAAGGAAAAAAAAACCCTCTACCTGTATAGATGGAAAAATTGGGATTATTGCGTGTTAATGCTAAGACAACATTTCAGGGGTTAGGAAAAAGTTTGGAGCAGATGGCAAATAGTTTCCTTTTAGTTACTAAACTACTGTGATTCTGCCTTCAGATCCTGTCCTGGAGGCATCACAATGAACTGCAAGGATCTTAGGTAAAGGCAAGAATTCAGTGACACACTGGTTTTACTTATCTTCACTGAGAAACCCCTCTTTACTCTCTTGACTTTCAAAACAGGGTGTCTGGACACTAACACTTGATCAGCTGTTGTCCCTAGAAGACATCCCATTGAACTTGCCTCTGTGTAACCTGGGAGACTGTTAGTCTGGTTAACCACTTCAGAGACTGGAATGGACTCCAATACAGGAGATGAAGTGATAGAGAGCAGCCCTGCAGAGAAGGACTTGGGGATGATGGTGGATGAGAAGCTCAGCATGAGCCGATAATGCGTGTTCACAGCCCAGAAGGCCAATTGTACCCTGGCTGCATTGACATGCCAGTGGGTTGAGGGAGGGGATTCTGCCCCTCTACTCCGCTCTCATGAGAACCTACCTGGAGTACTGTGTCCAGTTCTGGAGTCCCCAACATAAGGAGGACATGGAACTGTTGAAATGGGTCCAGAGGAGGCCATGAAGATAATTAGAGGGCTGGAGAACCTCTGCTATGAAGACAGGCTGAGAGAGTTTGGCTTGTTCAGCCTGAAGGCTCTGGGGAGACTTTATAGCAGCCTTCCAGTACCTGAAGGGACCTACGAGGAAGATGGGGAGGGACTTTTCAGAACGGCATGTAGTGATAGGATGAGAGGGAATGGTTTCAAATTTTAAGGCGGTAGATTTAGATTGGATATTAGGAAGAAATTCTTTACTTTGAGGGTGGTGAGGCCCTGGCACAGGTTGCCCAGGGAGGTGGTGGTTACCCCCTCTGTGGTAATGTTCAAGGCCAGGTTGGATAGGGTCTTGAGCAGCCTGGTCTAGTGAGAGGTGTCCCTGCCAATGGCAGGGGAGTTGGAACTCAATTTTTAAGGTCCCTTCCAATACAAACTATTCTATGACTCTATGATTCTGTGACTAGCAGCTCCACAGTATGGACATACATAAAAAAATAGCGAGCTCCACATCCTGGGCCCACTCAGATTACTAATGTGTCTCTAACAGCAGAAAAAGCTAAAGAACAGAATCTATATTAATATCCTGCTTTCAGTTGCTCCCTAAAATGTTTTTATACAGGAACTGTTCATACAAGGATTCTAAGGAGTTTGACGTGGATCCCTGATATTAGTTTCTTTAGATACCAGTATAGAGAAGTCACGAACATCTTAAAGCAACTTGATCTGTTTTATTCCAAAGGCATATTTGAAAAATAAAAGATTTTTTTTATTTAAGCCAACAGATGCACAACCAAGAAAAGCAGTATATTCAGTATTTTAGAAAGTAAATACAAAAAATGACATGTCAATGGGATAAGGTATACAAATAGCACTGATAAGCTACACCAGGATGACTAACAACACTAAGTGAAAAGCAGGAACACTTTCATCTTCACGTGACCTATCAGGCTATAATAACATTGCCGAAACAAATGCTGGTAGTTTGAAGTTCCCAATAGCTGAATTCAAATTGGGTTCAGCAAAGGCTAGGAAACAGCACAGAGTGGTAGACTTTGATAAGAACCTCAGTGGTTTTGTAGCAGAAATCCTTGTGGGGAAAAAAATGGCATATATAGTGCCAGCTCCTCTTCCTTCTGTTTCCTTCTCCATGCCCCTCATTCCTGTGCTGCTGTTGCTGATACTTGCTAGGGGTAGATGATCTGCTGTAACATATGTCATTGGAAAGGAAAGAATAAATCTTCCTGAACCTGGCAGATGGTCTTCAGAGCTTGTATCAATGCTCCCCTGAGCTCTAGGTTTGAGGACCACTGTACAGTCACTCAAGCCAGGATCACAGCAGGTGAGAAGTGTCATTCTCTGAGGCTCTACACTGTGTCTCACCTATAATATGCTCACACTACACCAGTGAGACACATCTTACAGGTTGGGAACCACTGAAAAAAAGACTCAAGGTTTTTGGGCTTTATATCATTTTCAATTGCAAGTCTTAGTCAACCTGGTTGTAACTGCAGTGTAAACCTTTCAGAAAAACCTCCAAATATGGAATTGTAGAAGATCCTTGTAGGCCCCTTCCAAGTGAACTTGGAAGAAGAAGTAGAGTAGAACTTGGAAGTTCTACTCTACTCCTATTCTACTCTACTGCTATTCTACTTCGATTCTTCTCTTCTCTTCTCTTCTCTTCTCTTCTTCTTCTCTTCTTCCTCTTCTCTTCTCTTCTCTCTTCTCTTCTCTTTTCTTCTCTTCTCTTCTCTTTCTCTTCTCTTCTCTTCTCTTCTCTTCTTCTTCTTCCTCTTCTCTTCCCTTCCCTTCCCTTCCTCTTCTCCTTCCTTCTTCTCTTCCTTCTTCCTTCCCTTCCCTTCTCCTTCTTTCTCTTT